>APFE031726116.1:12762-49995 GCA_000404065.3 Pinus taeda | reverse complement strand
AAAGAGGAACTCATCGGGATCTTCAAAGGATAACCCATGAAAATTAGGCAATGCCGCAGGTGGAATATTTTTCATAGGGACTGCTCCTCTTGGGAGGTCCCCAATAGGAAATTCCAGGGTGGAAAGTGAGTTTTCCCCCCTTCCTTCTACTCTGTTATCCTCAAGTATTCTTCTCCCTGAGTCACTGGCTTTGTCTTCAGTATCTTCTGATTCTTCAGGTTCCTCTACTGGTTCCTCAATGTGCTCTGGTGTTTCCATCTTCCTTTCAGGCCCTAGTACTTCCTCTGTCTGATGATCTGTTTGGGAGGAATACTAGATTTGAGGTCTTCGGGAACTCGTTCTCTGAGATGTCTCAGCTTTTGAAATGATCTCGTCAATGAAAGTCTTTCTTCCACCTCCTGTGCCCTTACCGCCTGTGAAGTTAGCTTTCTTGCGTTCTCTCATGCACCAGTTATTCTAAAGAAAAATCATTAATGCCTTAAAAAAAATTTAGTCGCCTTCCCCGGCAACGGCGCCAAAATGTTGGTCGCTCGAATTGTTATTGATTAACAGTCGAGTTCCACATTAATTTGTCAACCCGGGAAAGTCCTTTTATTTCAAAGGTGACCTCGTACTGTATGCACTTTAATTTCAAAAGAATTAAGAGCTGTAGTAAAACAAATCTAATTCCTATCAAACACTTACTCTGCATTACAGCAGTCTTAAACTATTGCAGAAATGAAATGAAATTAAGTAAAGATAACAAATCTGCAGAAACATGATGGCTGTTTGTAACAGAGGACCAGGATCCTATCCTCAGAATAAGGATGCCCAGCACCTACCTCCATGACCAGTCGCCAATACACACCAAAATCCTATTCACCGGTGACACACTTCTCACAGCGCCAATCGATTAAAGGAACAATGTATCAACAAAAGGGAATTATCAGAAGCAAGGCCAAACACATACAGAATTAACACACACTTAACAGAAAAGGAATGGGTGAATCTTATGAAGAAGGTGGGCCCTGTCCCTCTCATAAGATTCCCCTGCACACAAATATTAAATCAAATTGCTCAGAACAAAACTTTATTCATCTGCCAAGAGTTAAGTTACAACAGAGGTTTCGACCTTCAGCACTACAATAATTCGGTATCACATGCTAGTCTTTCAACTGTAGATGTCTCCTCTTTATAGAGGAGACATCTATTACAATAGATTGTCCTAGAGTTTAATTCTTATGTACAAAAATAGGAAATTGATTCCTGTTACAGCATACTGTTACAACCATATATTATCTTTGTCATCCTTGGTTAATCGGTTCTTTTCGCTGTTGCAAAACGGATGATCTTCGTCTATTTCCTCGGATTCCTCATGCTATATTCGGTTACTCTACTGTTGTTGCTGATTCAATACATCTTAACCGTCCCTTAAAATACTTCGTGTTGTTCCCGGTGTTCCCACGTCTGTGGCTGGATTGACTTGATCCTGCTTTATCATCATCGGCCAAGTATAGTCTTGCCAGCTTCGGACAGTTGCTGTTGCGAATTAAGACATTTCCCACTTTAGTCAGTTGCTGCTTCTGGTGTTGCAGCAACTGCACAGTTGTTGTTCCTGGTGTTGCAGCAACTGTGAATCATGATTCTGTGGACTTTGAACAATTCCAATCAACTGTCAGCGACTTAGCTAATTTCCAAAGATTAATTGTAAAGATAACATGAATATGTGTTGAATAATTAATCATATAGCAAATGAGGAGAGTTACTTCATACCTTGGGATTTTGAGGTCAAAAATGATATCAAGGGTTTCAATTCATAGGTTAAAAAGAGTAATATCATAACAAAATGTAGGGTCAAAAGTAGACAATTCAGAGTCCTAACATCATGGAGTATAAGAGGTAAGATGAGTGGATTGTATCTATCTGGAATTTTACAAGGTATAGGAGTATGTACAGAAGTTGTAGGATCAACCTTGATCTCTTGAGGCTCATCAAGTTGAAGATGGTCATCATAAGGTTCAGAAGAAGGGTCTTGACCAAGATCAAAGGCGTACGGAGAGTTTGTATTCACAACCTTCTAAGGAAAATAATTAAATGTGGGTCTCAGATCTTTTCTCAAATACAATATACTCGTAAAACCTTCTTGAAATTCTTAGGAAAAGAGAAAAAATAATTTATGACAAAGAACATGAAGTCTTGAATGAAATTCCAATTTGAATACCCAATCTTCCCATATTGTCCTATCATTTTTCTATTGGTAAGGTTCATCCTCTAGTGGAGTCTTTGAATTAAATTTGAAACTGATTTGGAGTCACCATGAAAATTATAAACCTTTAGATTCTTCAACACTGGAGTCGCCATGTGAAAGATACACAACCTTTCTTGTGTGTCTGACTGTTGTTCACCATCAGCAAATCAGATCTAAACTTTGATAATCTTTCTCGGGGAATATGAAATTGTTCGCTCCCCAGCAACGACACTAAAATTTTATCCTCCACAATATTCGAAGGTTGAGAAGGGAGACCAAAGGAGGTAACCTCAAACCACTTGCGTTTCAACAGCTAGCCTTGCTAAACCAAAGGGGGATCTCTTTATGAATTCACAGCCAATGATGACTGGAATGGGAAGGGATTTTAGGCTAGATATGTTAGGCTCAGGTAGGGTTTTTAAAGTTTTAGGTTTTGATGTTGGACAAGGGATGAAAACCAGGTAGTTAGGTCAAAGTCTTAAAGGGTTACATCAACAAAGATATAGAGGAGCAAGGTAGCAATAATTTTGTGATGGCTTTAGTGTTTGTTAGTGTAGTGTAGTGTTTGGAAGAAGAAGAGCTCTTAATGATCATGAGCACATGAATTCATTAAGTTAGAAGGAATATTACACAAAATGATATTCCCATAAAAACATAGGTTTATGCAAAGAATTTTGTTTATAAACTTTAAGGGAAACCACTGAAAAAGACAAGATATTAAAGGAAAGATGTATATAATTCAAATAAAACTAAAACAAAGAAAATACGGCATCACAAACTCACTGCACATGAATTCCTAGATAATAGCTGCAAACTTCTCCTTTGATTTCTTGAATAAAATGTCCAAGTACAAGCTACAAGTCTTCTCTCCTCTGATGTCCAACCTGTTCTCTGACTGAGAAAATGATACATATAGACCAAAACAACATCTCCCTTCTCTCAATGGTCAAATCCATGAGTCTAGGAACTGATACATGAGGTGTTCCAACAAAAACCCTAAAGACTAGGGAGGTTAAAACAACTCCTTCACGTAAACTTTGACTCAAACTACTCTCATTAATGAAGCCCAAATTTACATTAAAAACATTTTAACAAGCCTTTTACCCATAATTACATGATAGTAACATCAAGATAAAATAATTACATCATCAAAAGTCAAATCCACCTAACAAAACTGAAGAAAAGTTGTCATAGGCAAAAATGCAGCGAAATCAGCCAAAAACGCAATGAGCCTAGAGAAAACGCAGCAAATTTGGGAGAATTAGTTTTTGAAGGCCTTCTTGAAGTCCAAATTCTGATCTTGATGGCTCATTGGAAAGATGTGTATGTCTTCTACATGATGGACTCTTCCATATCTAAAAAATGTCACCTCTAGCCCCTCAATATTGCATTCTCCCACAGGTACTCTCAGAAACGTAGCGTGGTCTTCAACAGGGTGGCAGAAAGGTGGCTTTTAGGTAGTTTTTTGGCATTTTCACCTGTAAAAACTTGCTAAAAGTATGCTTCCCTCAAGAAAAATGTGACGTATAAACCATGACAAATCAAAATATGTAAACAGAAAGTGATTTGGAGCTCCATAACAAAAGCGCAGCGTGGAGCACACTATGTTTTTGTCTCCATGACTATGTCAAAATGTGCAAAAAAAATATGGGTTTTTTTCCAATAATAGGGCTCAAAGATGAAGCCATATCTATCTAACCATAAGGATTTTTGGAAGCAAGAGAGAGGTTTTTGTTCTTTGGTATGTTAGGAAGCACAACCTCCTCCAGGTTTCCAAACTAGTTTCCCATTTCTTAATAATCTAAGTTTGAAGTTAGTCACATAAAATTGGAAAAGTGTAGCGTGCTCACAACAAAAATGCAGTGAAAAGTTTGGAGAGTGATTATGAGGCCCACCCACAGGATTTTTGGGCTAAAAGTGGTATGGTTGGAAATATAGGGACATCTTGTGTTGAAGTTGGCTCATATCTACTGATATGAACTCCTTTGTGCCTATTTTTCTTAGTGGTCTCTGGATCCATACCTAACACTAGCTCAATGGAAGGGGAAACTAGGGTTTAGTGTAGGGAAAAACAGTGGATTTGGGCAGTTTTTGAAATTGAGTGAAATGGAGGGGTTAGGGGGTCTCTAAATTCCTAGGAAAAATTGGTGAGATAGGTATGGATGTTAGGGAGTAGGGGAAAGTGGAATTTTAGGGAAAGGATGAGGGGAAGGGATGCAAAAGAGAAAAAAACAGTCCTAGCCTAGGAATGTAGGGTCTAGGCTAGGGTTTTGGGGAAAATGGAGTAAATGAGGGATAGGGGTGTGGTAATGTGTCTATGGGGATATATGGAAGTTGGGGGAGGGTAATTGAGCTTAGATTTGAGGGTTTTTCTCAATAATTCCACCAAAGAGACTATGAAACCAAGAAAACCATAGGAGAGGAGAATTTGACCTTTCCAAGCATGAACTGAAGTGAAACAAGGTATAAGATGACCCACTTACTTGCCAATGATAGTCTGGAACCTAAAATGATGATTTGGCTTTCCTTGGAAAATCACAACTCTTTCTTTTGAATGTGGAATGAGCAAATGAACTTGTGTTTTGGTCTTTTATAGCTTGTGGAAATCAAATTCTTCATAATGGTAGGGTGGCCCACCATGTGTTTTCACTTTTTCTTTGAAAACTATGTATCTTTGGAACATTTGAATGTAGATTTAGATCATTTGAACTTATTCAATCATATTTTGAAATAAATTACACTTTGAAAAAAATCTTTGATCAAATTCCCTATTACTACACCTTCATTTGCCAAATTTATGAATGAAATGACACATTTTGATGACTTTGAACCTAATGACCTAATAGTGACACTGAGATGAATGAGGACCATGATTATGTAACTGAGAAGATGATAATGACCTTTCAGTGATGGTACATCCAACTAAGCGATGGCAATGACCGAAACATGAAAATTTTGGAAGGAGCAGTAATAGACCTAGACACACTAGCTAGCGACCAAATTTTATTTTGAAAACCTAATGAAATGAAAAAATTTGACTCGAGACCCTAACAAAACCTTATAAGACCATATTTGATCATTGGTGATAGGCAGAACTGACTGACACTAACATTGGCTCCCGCTGGGGATGGTAGCTCCTTGGAGGTGTTAAGAACACCGTAGGCCAAGTAGCCTGATTCATTGGGCATGGAGTCAAAAACATAAATACCAAACTCAAAACTCAAAACTAACTGACAAACTAAGCTGACTTAACTCTAAGTAAAACAGATTAAAACTAGTTATGGCATAGAAGATTGGGGCATCTAAGCTTTTCTCAAATAAGAAAAGCATGCAGGCTCAAGGCAGTCCGTGATCTTCCAGATATAAGCATTCCAGAAAATACCATATGCAAACCATGTCAAGTTGGTAAGCAAACCAGAGTTCATTTCAGTGAAAAAGAAGGATCAACAAGTAAGTCTCTTGAACTCATCCATACTGATTTATGTGGACCAACAAGGAAAAAGTCACCTCGTGGAGAAGAATACTTTATTTATTCATTGATGATTTTTCTAGAATGTGTTGGATAGGTCTACTAAAGCATAAAGATGAAGCATTTGAAAAGTTTAAAGCCCTCAAAGCTTTAGTTGAAAATGAATCAGATCAAAAAATCAAATGTCTCAGATCTGATCAAGGGGGAGAATTCATATCAGATGAATTCTTTGATTTTTGTGAACAACATGGAATAAAAAGGTAGTTCTCAATCACCAGAACTCCTCAACAAAATGGTGAAGTGGAAAGAATGAAAAAAACCGTTCAACAAATGGCTTGAGCTATGCTTGATGAATCTGGAACTCCTACCACCTTCTGGGGTGATGTTGCATTTGTTGTCGTGACTATTATCAACAAAGCTAATGTTCGGGTAAATAGCGATCAAACTCCATATGAACTTTGGTATGGTAAGCCTCCTACTATAAAACACTTTAGAATTTTTGGAAGTAAATGTTTCATCAAAAGGACTGATGAAAAACTTGGTAAGTTTGAACCCGGAGCAGACGAAGGAATTCTTCTTGGTTATTCATCTAGAAGTAAAGGATACAAATGTTATAATAAAAAACTTTGGAAAATTGTTGAATGCATTGATGTAGTAATTGATGTAGCATGCATAAATACGGAACAAATGAAATCAACGGAGGAATATGACAATGAGGAATACAGTGAATGATTTCCCGTATCAAATCAAAATGATATAGAGGAAGAAACCAATGAAGCACCAGAAGAAGATACAACTGACAGGGAAAAGACTTCATCCAGGTATGTTCAAAAGAATCATCCAGAATCTCAAATTCTAGGAGAAAAATGGTTTGGAGTATAGACAAGAATAACTCTTATAGGAACCTGAAGTTATCTAGCATTACTATCCTCCATAGAACCACATAATGTAAATGAAGCTAGCAAAGACGAATGTTGGGTTAAGGCCATGAATGAAGAACTTGACCAAATTGAAAGAATGATACTTGGGAATTAGTTCTTAGACCTCATGATAAAAATGTTATAGGAACAAAATGGATATTTAAGAATAAGTTGAATGAAAATGGAGAGGTTATTAGAAACAAAGCAAGACTTGTTTGTAAATGGTATTCTCAACAAGAAGGTACAGACTTTGAAGAAACTTTTTCACTTGTTGCTAGACTTTAAGCGATAGCAATGTTTCTTGCTCTTTCTAGTTTTCTAAAATTCAAATTATATCAAATGGATGTAAAATCAACTTTTCTTAATGGAGACTTCGAAGAAGAAGTTTATATTGAGCAACCAGAAGGATTCATTTTAGGAAATGATGCAAAACTTGTATGCAATCTCAAAAGGCTCTTTATGGATTGAAACAAGCTCCAAGGGCTTGGTATATTGCCTTGACAAATATCTACAACAACAAGGGTTCACAAAAGGATCTGCAGACAACAACTTATACACCAAGATTGAGAATTATAAACTAATAATTATAATTGTTGTTTATGTTGACGATATCATCTTGGGCAACAATGAAGAATCTATGAGTCAGAACTTCGCTTCGGTTATGCAATAAGAATTTGAAATGTCCTTACTTGGTGAACTTACATATTTTATTGGTCTACAATTTCAGTAAACAAAAGATGGTATTCTTCCTTCACAAACTAAATATCTCAAGTAGATCTTGAAGAAGTACAGAATGGAAGATTCTAAACCAGTATGTACTCCAATGGTATCAGGATGCAGTCTCAGTTCTAACGATGAATCACCTGTAGTGAACCAGCCAACATACAAATCTATGATTGGAAGTCTGCTTTATCTAACAGGTGCCAGAGCTGATATCATGCATGCAATAGGAATTGTTGGAAGGTTCCAAACAATTCCTAAGAAATCAGATGTTGTAGCTCTGATACTACTTGTTGTAGATCTAACCCGTAAATATTATAGATATGATATCAAAATATAAGACAATGCAAATAAACCCAGAAATAATATGAAATGCTTTCTTATTGATCAAACCCTTAAGGTAGGGCAACACCATACATTCAAGGAGAATACTCCACAAGCCATATGCTTGTTCATACAAGAATAATTCTCTTCATATCTCTCCATGTGGAGTCTCTAGACTCTATATAGGCCTCATACATACAATACCATGCATCATTACCATGGTTTCCTCATACCATCAACTAATACCATGGGCCCCTTACATTATTATTAACTACTTGTGGTCCCTTAAATGACATGGGTTAACCACCTTATTTATTACTATGGCCCATCCCATTATTACATTATTACCTTGGGTACCTCCCTCGGTACCCCATATTACCCCCCTAGGTATATAACATTCCACCCCCCTTAGCATGTTTCGTCCCCGAAACATGGGAAGAACACAAATAATAAGATCTACTCAAAAGAGTAGTCCACTGATACCAAGCACATGCATCTAGCCATCCAAGAGAAAGGTGAACCCTCGATCTTGTTGGTGCCTCGCTCGCTTGAGATGGAAGTTGACCATGGCAGCTCTTTTGTGTTGATGTGTAGTAGGTGGATCGTCTCTCCTTTGTATCCGTCATATGACAATTTGGTTTCCATCTTGATGGTTGTCTTGTGGGGTGATGTGGGTGATGATATGTTGAATTTTTAACCCACGATGGCTTTTTCTTGACTTCACCCTGTTGTGGTGCCCGTTGTGGTGTCTTCTCTTTCAATATGACTTCAAACACTGAGCCCTTCTCTGATGTATCATCACCTGTAATCTTTCCTTATGCAGCCTCTGTTTGTGTTTGATTATCGATCATCAAAGGCTCATCATCTGATATGTCAGTCCCTTGAACATATTCTGCTTCAGCCTCCATGTGCTCTACCTGTTTATGGATGGAAATAGCTTGTAATGTAATTTTCTTCTTTTTATACCATAGCTTCAGGAATTTCTTCTGTACATTAATATTGATAGTACCCACGGATTCCATCCAAGGATATCCCAAAAAAACATCCATATTATCCATCTCTGAAGCATAAAAATCATCATGCAACACATATTTATCCATAGAAATCTCAAATCCTTGTACACTTGAACATCCTCATCATCCACTTGTGTATTTTCAATGTGTTTTGTTGGGACTTGCAATTTTTTTTCCAAGTTGACATTTATGAGATTTTGCTTGCAACTCGGATTTATAGACACCATGATCTTCTCCTTTTGAATCAATCCATGAATTTGTAATAAGGATATACCAGTAGGAATTAACCCCTTATGTGTCTTATTCTCCTTTTTCCTAGCCCGAGACCATTTGTCCAGAAAGACTTCTTCAAATTCGGCATCTGAAATTTTCTTCAACCGGTCGTAGTCAAGTAATAATTTCCATTTTTGAGCCTCACCTTTCATATTAGACAGCATTTGAAACTTCCAAAATGTCCCACATGTTGTCCCATATCTGGACTTGTATCTTTGTATGAATTCTTCGATAGTAGGACCATCATCTTTTCCTGTAAAATATTCCTTGCTAGAATCAATGAATGGTTTGGAAAAAAAATCACTTACTTGGCGAAAATTTGAAAATGTCCCAGTTTCGTCAATATTGCTCAGAATCTCTGTTATCACCTATTTTTGGAAATGGAACAACTATTCTGCATCTGCCCATGTGATAGAATTCCTGATTCAGACACTGGAATTTCAGATCTGCGCTGTTACTCTCCCACCGTCACCCAAAATTTCTGAAAAAAGAGATGATTTTAAATCAGCGATATCTCCCTCATCCGGACTCCGATTCGACTGATTTTTTTTTTTGAAATTAGGTGTTTTTTCACAAAGATTCCAGATCTACAATTATATCTTGCAGATCTTGCACCAGGACGTCCATATCTACGCTGCAAACGTGCTGCCCTGAAAAATTAGCTGCAACCCCACTGATTTTTAGATCAGCGATATCTCCTTCATCCGGACTCCGTTTCGACTGATTTTTTTTTTGAAATCGGGTATTTTTTCACATAGAATCCAGATATGCAATTAGATTTTACAGATATTGCACCAAAATGTACATATATGATCTGCAAACTCGCCGCCCTCGGAATCCTGCAAAAGTAAAAAAAAATTCTCCACTTTTGTGCCCAAGAAAGTGCTCTGATACCACTTGTTGTAGATCTAACCCAGAAATATATGAAAAATAACAAGTATACCCAATAATAACAATATTGGAATAGATAGAAATATTAGCCCCCTAGGTATATAACATCAGATCTTCAGGCTGTACAAAGAATATTCAAATATCTTCAAGGAACTCATGAATTCAGTCTATGGTATCCTAAAGATACAGATCTTACTCTTTATGCATATACAGATTCCGATTGGGAAGGAAATGTTGACGATTGAAAAATCACTAGTGGAGGTGCGTTCTACATGGGGTCACGGTTAATGTCTTGGTTTAACAAGAAACAAAGTTCGATTGCCTTATCTATAGCTGAAGCAGAATATGTGGTTGTTGCATCTTGCTGCACACAACTACTTTGGATGATGCAAACATTGTAAGATATTTAAATCACATGTACTCCACCCATATCCATTCTATGTGATAATATAAGTGCCATTAGCATTTCAAAAAATCCTGTCACGCACTCCAAGACCAAGCACATACCCATTAAGTACCATTTTCTATGAGAACAAGTGCTTGAACAAAAGGTTAAATTGGAGTATGTTCCCTCCAAAGAATAGGTCGCTAATATATTCACCAAACTGCTTCCTAGAGAAAAATTTGAATATCTCAGACAAAAGCTAGGAGTACTTTTTGCATCATCCTGTTGTTAAACACAATTTTTTAGAGGAAGGCTCCTATACGCGGGTTTCTTAAAGGATAGTCACGTATATACACAAGTTTCTATGGTTGCAGGAGCGTATATGTTTTTTTGATAGAAAAATAGTAGGTCAGACTCTGATATGGGTGCTCAGTCTGCTATTGATTATTACAGTTTGTTGATATGCTTTGTTTATAGATTTTTATCTAACTGATGACAATGCCTTTATAAATGAGTTGTTGACAATGCACATGTAGGCACAGGTTCAGGGGGAGCATTATCCTTATCAAACATTCTGCATTGTTGGGATTATGGTTGCTGATTTTAGCTATGGTTTTAGATATTCATATCAATGGTGCATAGGTCATAGGGTGTAATATGTCTCTTTCTTTCATATTTTATTTTTGAATGAGTCCTATTAGACATATGATGTAATTTTGTATCCCCACTATGCATTGGACATATTTATGTAATGTATAAACAATTGGTATATCCCCACTTGGTTGGGTGATTGATGTATGTATGCGTCATTGGTCTTGGGGAGGTCATACTCTCTTAGTTGAGTTATAGAGTCATGTTATGCTTTTGAAACATATCTCTGCAGACTCTGCATGTACTCAAGGGGAGCATGGAAAACATGTGTATCTAAAAGGAGGAGAATATCTTGGTCCAGCCTTTTCCCTTGATGTCAAAGGGGGAGAGTATTTTGGTGTTGCTTGATATCTCTAACAGTTTCTACAGCTTGCCATAATCAACACCAATATGGTTTCCATCAAGTCCAAAGGGGAAGATTTTTGGCATTATGATACAAGTGTTGTCCTTGATGGAAAATCATTCAAAGGTCATCTCATATTTGATAAAAGGCAACTCAAAGTGTAATAGGTCAATTTAGAGGTAACATGGCATTGGTACAGAAGAACAGGAAGTTGGAACAAAGGTCTACCAATCATAATCAAGAAGTTGAAGGAAAAGGATGTTTTCAGATAGTTTAAGCTATATACGCAGGTTCAACTTGACAAAGCAGCATATACATGTAGTTTCATGGAACAAAAAGAGCATATATGTAAGCACTTACTTTCATAAGAGGAAAAGCGCGTATGGGTTGGAAAGTCAAGAAAATTCAAGAGTAAAGAATACCAAGGGTCAATACCATGGTATTAGCCCACAATATTGAGTGGAGTAATGGTTATTTGATCTCGTCCAAGAATACCACAGGCTTTAAGTGTTGTTTTGGTCCGAGGTATTGAGGAAGGCAAAAACTATATAAGGAGGAGAAGATCAAAGGGCCAAGTGTGAAAGTGAAAGGGTTTCTCAGGAATACTTATATCTAAAGTATATTTTATGTTGCAGGGGCTATGATTATGATATGATCTGAAATATTTTGTGCACCTCGAATACAATGTTGGATGAGGATCACGAGACTTGAAATGACTTATCATTATATGATTTGATACTGGTTGGGATAGATCTGATTGCTTACGCATGTTTTATTCTTTAAATGTTGTGATCTAGGTATGTCTGAAGTCTGGAATAGGAACGAAGTAGCAAGTTAATTTTTGCAGATCTATATGCTCATTCATTTGGGTAAAGGCGCGTATACACGCAAGTTCTACTCTTCCAAGTAGTGTATGCAAAAGAAAAGCCTGTTGTTCAGAAATGATTGATCTATCTGATCAATGCTATTGTTTTACTGTTGTTTGTCAATGAAATCTTCTTAGATCGAAAGTAAAATTGAATGCATAAGGAGTTTGTGTCTAATTGATTGATTGATTAAGTGAGAAGGGTTATTTTTGTTGTTGACTGTCTATATCTCTGTAAATTAACAGTAGATCTTCAGAATATTACTGGTTGGTACAGATATGATTCAAAACTTTTTATGATTCAGTATTTTTGAAGGTATACGCAGGTTTTGTTAAAGGAAGTAGCGTATACACGTAGGTTGGGTTCAGTAAAGTAGCGTATTCATTATGATGTATGATTTTTGAGGTTGCAGTTGGTTCTGAATGATGATCTAGGTTTCTGGGTTCAACACAGTGTTCTAGTGATAATGATCTGACTGTTCAGATTAATTGATTGTTGGTTGATGTACTTTGAAAGTTCTGATGGGTCCAATGTGAAAATTTGATGAAGCGATGCCTTAATTTTGTATTGTTGTGTGTCAGGAGTATCCAGTCTGAAAATTAATGAGATGTGTTCCCTGGAGGAAGAGAGAATGTCGTAGCCTTCTGTAGGCCAGCACCTACATACTAGTAAACAAATCGGCTAGTACAAGAGCTAGGGGGTTGTAGCTCCCTTCCAGTAGAAGTTGGAAAATGAGAGAAGGTTGTAGCCTTCTGTAGGTGGGTGCCTGCGTACTGGTATGAGTCTGCACCAGTACAAGATTGTAAACATATTTTATTTATATTAAAAGAAGATTGAGATGACAACAACAGGTGTTTTTTCTCCCACATTGGGTTTCCACCTTAAATCTTGGTGTTCATGTGTGTTTCTTATGTGTGATGGTTTATTATGTTATTACTGCACATAGTTATTGATGCACTGATTGAAGATCAACACATGATAAATTGACTAAATCATAGTTCTCTAGGTATACGCTTGTTTCTCTAATCATAGTAGTGTGCACATGCAAGTTCACTTCACTGAAGTAGCGTATATAAATTTGTTTGGGAGATGAAAAATTATTAAATTGTAAATACTTATTCACCCCCCCAACCCCCCAAATTATCATGTATAACATATCACATCAAGTTAGCTCAAAACACAACATCATAGATCAAAATCATAAATCACATGTAACCATCATAAACTAAAATCATAAATCACATGTAATCATCATAAAACATAATCATAAGTCACATGTAATCATCATAAAATAGAATCATAAATCACATGTATAATAAAACTGAAATAAAATACCAATACTTATCCTTTAATCCATCCTTAGATTCTACCTTTGTCTTTAGTTTGTACGTACTCCAGTTCAGTTGCTGCACCCGACAAACACCCAATGCCTTTTACTCAACTGTGTGCACACACACATACTATACATCCCACACATACAACCACACACGACATACCACACCGTGCAATATATGCATCTACACCTGACACAAAACACATACACCTACACCCAGTGTACAACACAACACAATAGATACGCCTGCACCTGGTGTACAACAAAACACAACACAATAGATACGCCTACACCCGGTGTACAACACAACACAACACAATAGATACGCCTACACCCAGTGTACAACACAACACAACACGTATACCTACATAATGTACATCACAAGACATGCATCCGCACACAATGTGCGACACCAAAAATGCATACACATACACCTGATATACAACAAAACTCCTACATATATACCCGATGTACAACGCCACACAATACATGTACCCACACAGAGTACAACACAATGAATACACATGTCACGATACGACAACTACAAAATGCACATACATAGTACCACATGTATACAACACAACATGTACGACATGCACATCATACCACATGTACACCAGTACCATATATACAACATGTACACAGTACCTCCTTTATGTCGCACCACTTGCACATGTGCATAGTATCACATGTACACGACACCACCTGCACAACATGTACATAATGCCACATGTACACTGCACCACCTATACAATGTGTACATAGTACCACATGCACATAGTACCACATGCACGACATGTACATGAAACTACATGTACACAACGCCACATGTACACAGTACCACATGCACGACATGTACATGAAACTGCATGTACACAATGCCACATGCACGACATGTACACAACACTACCTGCACACAACGCTACTTGTACAACATGTACGCAACACTACATGAACACAACACCATATGTACCTAGCACCACCTATACATCATGCACACAACACCATAGGTACATATCACTCCATATCCAACATGCACATATCATCATCTATAAACATAACTGCATATACAACCTATACATAGCACCATCTATACCCATCACTGCATATGCAATATTTACACAACTTTATATGTATCATCTTGTACATAACATTGCATAAACAACATGTACACACACTACATATGCACAACACCGCATGCACACAACAACACATATGCAACATGTACACCATATGCACAACAATAGTACCACACATGCAAAACCACACTATCTTTACCAAGCAACTTTGATTACAGTGTCTTAACCATGCTTGTCTCAAGATGTCACAGACCACACTACTTTTATTTCACTAATGTATCCCTTGGTATAACCTGACCATAACATAGACATAGGCATAATACAAGCATACAATATCAATTCATATCTGCATGATACAAGCCTCCTATATTTGTCACGACTACTCTTCCCACTTGATTCCTCATAGGCCAAGAACCTCTCCATGTCATTCACTTGCATAAGTAATCATTCTTTCACAAGAATGATTCCTAACTACCCTATTAGAAAAAATTGCATGCATACATACATATATATACATATAAACATGAACATAAAATAATCGTGTTCCTTTCAGACAATGACATACATACATATATACATATAAACATTAGCATAATAATGATCATAACATAATTTCCAGATATCACAAGGTCAAGGTTAAGGGAACTTCCTTTATGCATGTAACATATGCACAACATCGAAAACAACAATTCCCAACATATCCAAGGCAATGACACCTCATATGCATTTACTTTACTTGTTCTGGTTACCTTTCTCATGTATGTATTGTCACCATCCATTTACCACAATGGACCACCCCAGTCCAACCGACTGTCATAGTCTTACCTTCCACTGCACTTACTTATGCACAAATATTCATCTAAATCTTACATTACCTTTCAGGTACCACACATCTCTCCCCGAGCTCCATTAACTTTCCTCTTTCCCAAACAATTCCCAAGACTCAAAACATAAAAGAAAGCCAAGAAACAAACAAGAAGAAAACTATGGAAATCAAAACAATACGACACCACAAACAAAGTGGTTTGGCCATACACTAGACATAAACAAAGCCACCAATCAAGCATAACAAATCACGAAAGACCAAAAGCACAATACTAACAACAAACATCGTGACTCAATCCCCATGGTTTTTAGTGCTTCTAAAGAATAGTTCAACCTGAGCCTTCTTCAAAATTTCATGGCAACCTCTCTTGCCATGAAAATCCCTACATCATTCTATCATTAACACATAACTTTTGGTGCATAAATAAATATAATAATACAAAAATTACCTTATCTTGTTGTGCCAAGCACATTGCCTTATAACTGAACACATCCATGCCATCTCTCAAGGGGCTCCAGTGCCCTTGACAAATCCACCTGTAACTAGAGACTAGCTAATATACTTGTCATGTACATGTTCATGAATATTGCATATATCCTCATAATGTTAGACAAAATCAAGTTTAAGAAGCCTTCCTGCATGAAAAGTACTCATTCATTTGGAATTAGGGTTTCCAAACATAACCTAAGGAGTTCTTTCCCAATTCCTTTCTTCTACCTTTTTACTTTGCTACCATTGAGTCTTATTATGCGCTATCACATCACCCAAGTGTTAGTGATATAAACACATCAACTATTACCTTATCAAGCTAATACCAACATGATCCTTGCAACTACTCACACATGTCAACCACATGTTCCAAATATCAATACAATCATATCTATCAATTGGAAATCAACATTTAGCAAGACTAACAATCATGTCATAATCCATAGTCAAGTCATAGTCATTATACATAGTGCTACAACTGTCACCTACTACACTCTCATACATATTGATTGTCTCAACACATATTTATTAGCACAACCATCTTAAAACAATATCATTTCTTCATGCAACACATACCCATATCATGCAATTAATCAAACATTCAAACAACTCGCAAACATACCATGTTAGATAGATCAACTAGACAACAAACACCAAATAGATGTCATAATCAAACAATCAAGCACCAAATATATGACATAAGCAAAAATGTATTGCAGGGGAAGCAATCAGGTCTACACAATCAATCTAGTTAGCATGATATAACTTCTCAACACACCAGCTTAAACATAAATAAGATCATGACATCCATAATAGTCACTAAACTCATAAACAATTATCATTCATACATAATAACCACATTTGCATAGTCAGTCTAGATTAGTATGACATAATATCAAAACATATTAACTCATAGCTAAATGTCATAAACCTAACCATTTGCATAGACCAATCCAACTTAGTATGATACATATAACATCAATATCTTAATGTAATAACCCTTAATCATCAAGTTACTAGCATATAACAACAATAATCTATATATTATGCTCATCCACAACATATAACCTAATCATCGAGTTATCTAACATAAAACAATAATAACAATGCATATGAACACATGTTATTTTCATTCATGACTATCTGACACATGTGCATATAACTACACTAATCAACTATCATCTATCATGTATGTAACCCTAACATCAAAATACATGTACATAAACCTAAGGTATATAACAATCCTTAACTTACATACTTGCATGCCAAACATACAATACATGTATGACGATATACTCTTATCCCAAAGTCTAATGTTGCAACCTCATTATGATGATCTGCACCTCCTGCTCTATCTCCCAACATGTTAGCATCATAACAACCAATATCATCATGATGACCTAAATTACATTCCATGACTTCACAAGGCATGTTTTACCTACATTTCATGCATAACTATAACCAAGACCATGCATGCATAACAACTACATATAGACATATAACACATGAGTACAAAACCATATACACATCATTCTAGCTAGGGTCTACTCATTAGCGCATGACCGTATCAACTACACAAACCATGACCTCATGCATGACAACAACAACCACATCACGTGCACTTGAAAACATGTGAACACTGACGTGCATAACAATGCATAATAAACCATACACACATGAATACATACTTCACGACAACACCTTCAACCTTCACATTGTGACATCACTACAACCATGATCAACACCATGCAAATGCAACAAGCACATGGATTACAACACAAGAGACACACATGCAAACTACATGAATGCATGACCAACACATAACCCATCCAATCTGATGGATGAACCATGCTCTGATACCACTCTGTAACACCCTCCTCCCACATCTACCAAAGCAACCATCCAGCCGAGGTAAACATGCGACGAGAGGCCACTATGATATGATTCGACCTCCTAAATCACATTAAGGAAGTGGAATCGATGGAAACACACCATATTCAACATCAACTTTAGGACTCATGGGAACCAATCCAACACTTTAGACAACTTACCCTTTGGTCCCACTGAGCTTTTGGACAACTTAATCCTCAATTGTTCTCATGTTGTAGGCATGATAGCATCCAGAAACCCAGAATCGCTCTCACAAGCTTGCCTGCCAGCATCCAGAGACTCGTTTATTTAGTATTATGCTAGCGTCCATGGGATTTGACTCACTTTTTTGGGCCTAGAGCCCAATTCATTGCCCAAAATTGAACCATCTCTTCAGATCAATAAAATAGAATGGAAATGACAATACTAAAGAAAATACTTATTTAAGACCTTGACTGGGCCCCATAGCCATGACAGGAATTTCATCAAACATATCACAAATATGTAATCTACAGGTGTAAAGAACATATATGAGCATAGGGGTCTCATACTTATTTGAGATTCACCATGAAGCATTGATGCCTCAACACATTAGGTGTCATTCCATCCATTAGTCCATAGATACATTGATCATTCAATTACAAGTAAAAACTTGATGAGATCCATACATAGATGTTGTCATAAAGCATATACATAACCATCATAATAGGGACATAAATGCCAATGAACTCACAACCATATAAACCTCATATAATCCAGTATAATGCTCATAGAAATACAAGAAGAAATAACCTCTTATTGATCATGCAAAATCCAAACCCGGGATGGGACTTCCACGTTTCACCCAAGCGTAGAACGGCTAAGCCAAATATCTCTTCATCCATTCACGCTCATGCCATATTCCAAGCATGAATGTGGGATCTCATAGAACACATCAATCAAAACCCATCTCGTACTTCCAGAGGCCATCCACCTCAACCCATCAAACATTGATTCCACCTCACAGTCGAACATCAAAAAACCATCATGAGATCAGTCTCTATCCCAGCCATCCAGGGCTCTAGAGCATTTGTTCCAACCCAAATTCCAGGACTAGTAACTCAACCCACAACTTTTATCAGGCTCCAGAGAATTTGTCCAACCAAGGCTCCAAGACTAGTAACTCAACCCACCAAGGGCTCCAAAGCATTTGTCCAACCAAGTCTACGAGACTAGTAACTCAACCCAAGTTGTTCTGGGGCTCTAGAGCATTTTTCCAAGCAAGGCTATAAGACTAGTAACTCAACTCAAGTCGTTACAGGTCTTCTAGAGCGTTTGTCCAACCAAGGCTCCAAGAACTAATAACTCAACCCAAGCTAAATGAAACATGAGAACCAACTAAAATAAAACAAAGAAATGAACCCACAATCACCATGGCTATCCAAAAAATGGAGAATCTAGCCAATCCACTATCAATCCAGGAAATCCTCCATGCCAATGACAGATCATGACCAAGAATCCACATGCATATGCCATGCATGCCAAAACTAGTGAAGAAATCATACATGCAACTTGGTACCTGCAAGAAAGTCTGATGTAGTTGTTGATCCCGATGCCCTATTGCGATTTCATGCTCTTCCTTTTCCTTCTTTCTCCAAGAATCCAAGTATGCCACACCCTCCAAGAGTGCTCCATGAAAACTCTAAGTCTCTAGGAGTATGAGAGAGAGAGAGAGAATAATGAGAGCGCTCCAACACTAAATTGACAAAAGGTTACATTGACCAAGCCTGAGCCAAGAGCTTGCCAACTGGTCCTTAGAAGCCTTTTTATTAATGAGGCCTATATTTTCTTCATTTTCCATTATTTTCCTTCATTTTCCTCCTTAAATGCAACCTGTGACCTTTCACCTTCCTTTTCTCCTAATTTCCTTTATTTTCATAAATAAAATGCCAATTAATGCCTTATGCCTTTCCAAATCCTTAGCCATTGCCTTTGTCAATTACCTAAGACATAATAAATTGAATCAACACCCATTAAGATGTTCCCCCACCATTCATCTTGCAATACATGTCCCATCATCCGTGGCCTTATATATTTTTACATGGATTTTTAACTAGGGTTTTTACAATTGTGTATTTTCTCATCAACCTTTAGAATATGATCAACTACTTTTACAATGGATGGAGCTTATAATAAGGCAATCCCTAGTTGATTCCCCTACTCCACCATAATTTAAAAACCTTTTTCATTTTCGTTCAACTATTAGTACTACTCTCTAGCACCTCAAACCAATTCCGTGTATTCATTTTCCTCTAGTGGGGTTGGTGGCTTTAGTTGTGTTGCCAATTCTATCACTTGTGCCTTAAGGATCCAAATCACCTCACTAATATTTCCTACCAAGTCTTTATCTAGGGCGGTGTCCTCGACAAAGCCTCCCACAAGTTCTCCATAGAGTTGACCAAAGGTTGTCTGCTAGTCTGCTTCACCTTTAGCCGCCTATCCATTTTCTTGTTGTAACTACTCCTGAGCCTCCCTTGACTAATCTAATTCCTCTTTGGTGATTACCATAGTGTCCCATAAATCTCACAAATTTTTGTGTTGCAACTCATATAAGTCGTCCATATTCAACTAGGAGAATACCAAGTTGATATATGTGGTGTCTACAACATTTTGTTGCATTGCTCTATCCCAAACCTCCACAACTCTATTAGGAAAGAAAAATACCCACTTGGGTTGCTCCAATAAAGACATTTCTTGCACATACTATAAGAACTGTATCTGATTTGTTGCAATGGCTAACCTCCAAGCTCTAATGAAAATGCCCACATGGCCAATCTTTCACATAGCTCACCCACTAATTATTATAGTTTATCCAACTTTGTCTTAGTTACATCCTCCATATGTTCGCTAATCCTTTCGAAGACATCCTCTATTAGCATAGATTGATATGGAGAAGCGTGTGTGGCCTTTTGTTTCTTCCTAGGTCGAGTCATGGATGTGCTTCCTACGCTACTCTTCAATACCCTCATGTTTCCTAGTGTCGCCTTCCCTTCATGTGTTGGTTGTTCCTACTATGGTTCTTGCTTAGGAATGATAGGAGAACATACCTCCTATTTTTCTTGCTCTAACTGAGACCCTTCAGTCCCTTCATTGCTTGAGATATTCTCAACATCTTACATAACGTCCATTAACACTCTCCATGCAACATCCCATGAATTCACCATTTGTCGGTCTTCTAGGGTTGTTAGTTTGTAGCTCATCTTCATCCATCAACGATTTGGATCCCTACGGGATAATACCCAAATGTAATGTGGATCAGCCTTGAATGTAGCAATACCTTTGAACTATTTTACACTTTCTTCAAGCATACAAGGATTATTTCAAATGGTGTTGTGTAGCATGTCCTCATACAAATAAAAAATTATCGTACTAGTTTTCTTCCGATTTGGGTCATCAGAAGCCAACAAGTTGTAGAACAAAGTGACAAGGATGGGCCGCGGTGGGTTTTATATTGGATAGAAACCCTCTAGCTTCTCCCAAGCAACTAAATCAATCAGGATTAGCAACCACAAGTAATGAAATTCTACATTACGCTCTCGGGTATCTAGGAAATCTTGTTGGAATTATTTTAGGAGGTACGATGCCCATCCCATCTTCTCTCCCTTTGTACATTGGTTGGCCACAATGATGACACATGTTGGCATTTCATTTGTCATACACTTTCACAACACTCTTCAGGCTATAGCCTACGCAAAAAACCTGGTGACACGGTCATTTATCTGGGAGATTATATACCCTCGACCTCCCGTAACCATTTTATATGTTTCAATCACCTATGCACAAAAAAAAAAATCAATAATGATTGACTTTGGGTCATCTCCTTCTATAGGTATGCCATTGATTTTGTGAATCAGAAAAGCCACCAATGGCACTAGCCTTTCCAACCACAGACAACCTTCATGAACATAAGCTAATAAGCATTTGGTGACTGTGTTCACCTCGTTCCCTCATCCAAAGTGAATAATAAAGAACAAATTAAGGATTCTTGTAACCACCTCCTCCCACATTTACCCACTTTCACCACCCTACCAGGGTAAACATGATACAAAGAGCTACTATGACATGATCGGACCTCCTAGGTCCCATTAAGGAAGTGGGTTCGACAAATGACAACAAACTAACCTTTCACAACATCCTACAGGTGCTACAGGAAACCCACGAGCCAAACAACCACTCCCAATGTCCAAACCCTATGCTGAAATTCTTTTTCAGTGACTTAGGGCCCAAAATAAATGCATGACAAGGCCTACATGTGCTTGAGAGCCTCTAGCTGAATGCATAATCCTACTAGGTCACGATTGTGACCTAAAATTTCCAGTTCGAAGGGTGCAATCCCGGATTCTGGTCCTAATTTCCATGTCAGCCTCCAGACCACTTACCAAAACTCATTGATACTTCCCATAATGATAAATGACATCAAGAAAAATCCATTCATACAGTACTTAATGAAAGACTTGACATAACTAGGCCTAACCATGACAGTCATTTCGTCAAACATATTGAGAACATGTAATCTACAGGTCATGAATTCCTATCTGAACATAGGGGTCTAATATTTATCAGAGAATCATCAAGAAGGTCTAATTCCAGCTCATAATAGTTGTAATAACATTTGTTAGCTCATTCATTCATGAAAAAATCATCACTAATCAAAACATGTCAAGAGCCATAACTAGAACCTATTATGAAACCATGCTTATAACCAACATATAACTAGAATAAATACCATAGTAGAATAACCATCAAAGCCACATAATAACAAGTACAATTACTCATGAAATATAAGAGTAATAGAGCTTTTATCAACATATGAAAAATCCAACCAAGTTAGGGACTTCCACGTACCACCTGTTCATATATTGAGCTGAATCAAATCTTTCTTTCAGCAAATCACCCCCATGCCATATTTCGAGCATGAATGTGGAACTCAAGATGAAAACAACTAGGGCTTCTTGAAGATTACATCACCTCCACCCTCAAGCTTTACAGAATCCCGCCAATACCGGTCAAGGGATCACTAGGACCAAAAGAAGAACATAAATAACCATGATTTACCACAATCCTACCAAAACCAGTTAAGCGATCACTATGCCCAAAACAAGCACATAACAATGAGACTTTACCACAATCCAACCAAAATGGGTCAAGGGATCACTAGGCCCAACATGCTTGGATGCCTAAAAATTTCTTCACCATTACCTTGAGTAATTCCCCCATCTCCACCCTTAGGCTTTATCGCAATCCCACCAAAACCAGTCAAGTGTTTCCTAGGCCTTTGGGAATTTTCTTGAGACCAACACACCTAGTTCCAAAACCTTTTTGAAATCCAAAGCTCAACCAAATGAAAGAAACCCATCACACCATGGCTATCTGGAAATGAAAAGGCAAGGCTGAAACCATTGTCATGGCTCATCCTAGCCTCTAGGGGTCGAGCTCACAAGTTTAGGAGCTGTTCCAACTAATTCTAAACTGAGAACTAGAAATTAGGTAGTGGAACAACATGCCTCTAGAAACAAGGGAACTAATTCATTCAGTTTCAAACAACTTTTTGATAGATGAATCTACCTCCTTAAGTGAAAATTTGACATATTTGCGTCAAGATCCATCCATTTACATGAAATTACATCACAAGTTTGACATTGAGAAAGAGAAAAAGTCAAACTGTCAAAAGCTAGGTGAAAAACAAAGTATACTTGGTCAAATTGAGCAAAATTTCCCCTATGCGCAGCGTTGATTTCCCTATACATAACGCCTGTTTGCAGCCACTTTTGGAGGCCTTCCTAGTGTCCAAATTCACTCCAAGTGTACTTGCTGGAAAGGGCTGCCTGTCTACTTTCCAACGCAAGTGGAATTTTTGAATTTGGCCTCTATTTTCCCCTCCAAACTTCAGTTCTCCCAACACTGCTTCCTATGCGTCAAAATAGGGGCAGTAAGGTCATTTTTTGAGTGTTTTTGACCTTTTTGAGGGCTCAAAACCTGTCAAAATTTCTTGGCCATTCGTAGGCAAGCATATTTTTCCATTCCAAATCCAAAAATGCTGATTTTTTTTTCATTTGGAGGCTCCCATAAAAAGCAAGCGCTAGGTGGCGCAACGCATAGAGCAGAAAACTCTGGTTTTTGTGCCAAAAAGTCCAAAAATGCAAAAAGTGCCCCAATTTTTTTGAAATTTGGGCTAAGTATTCTCCATCAAGCATTATTTTGGGCCAAGGAAGCCTCAGCCAATATCTGAATTCTATCATGCTCCTTTCGCCTCCTTGATGCCCTTTTCAATTTTGCCTTTAAGCTCCTGATTCTTGCCTTGCAGACTTTGTTTCTCGCCATGTAATGATAAACCATATGCCTCAACAACGTCTTCTCCTTGTTTGCCTTCTCTAACAACCTCTCTAAGTGGATATTAGCTCTTTGAAGCCATGATTCTCGATCGGCATTGATTTCTTGCTCAAGTGATGTAAGCTCCACCTTCCTCCTTTTGGCAGCTTGGCAGTTCTCCCGAATGTTTTGCAACTCCATAATCGCTTGCTGATCCTCAAGCTGCTTATTTCTTTTCTCCAGGTATTTTATTATCCACTTATCCCTTTCCAAGTTGAGGGGAAAAGCATTGATATCCGCCTATTGCTCTTGGATGACTTCTTTGAGATTTGAGCTTTGCGGGCCCAAATCAATATCATCATCCTCAATGAGAATGAAATCAGTCTCCCGCTCACCTGAAGGCCCCTCATCCTATAATGGCCTCTTGCCTTTTTCCTGAACCTGTTGTGCTGATGAAGGAAGCGAGACCCCTTCCACCTCGGGTGGAGATAATACTCGCTTGGCTGCTGCAAACAACCGTCTAGTGCCCTTCTGATAAGTGACAAACACCGGCATACTAGCGGTCTGTGTCTCATGACCATCATGCTAATATGAAGGTTCACCTGTCTCATGCAAAGCCTCTAGAGGTTCCTGAGGAGCTTTGAAGAACTCACGAGAAATGAAATCCTCCCAAGTGATGCCCTGCAAACCAAGCTGATGGATGACTACAATCTTAATGAGAGAAAAATGGTAAATACTGTTGAACTGCTGCTGAGGAGTCTTTTGATGTACTAGGGTGGTCATCTTCTCAATATTTAGACACATGAAGTAGGGTACATTCATCATCCCCACCCTTGTAAATTGCATCAACAACCTGATATGATAGGAATATAAACGAGAAAACCCGCCCTCATAACTGAAATACTTCATTATTAGTTTCATTAAAGGACCATAAGAATCCTTCAAGTACCGAAAAGGAAAAAATCTCCTGAGTTGTCTCAAATAAATAGGCTTGATGTATGGTTCATAATGTTCCCTGTCTATTTGCTGCCTTTTGTTCCATTTCTCTCCAATATTATGAATACAGATTGCTAGAGAAATAGATTATGGTGTTAAAGTGAATGTTGCACCAACTAGAGTGGCTTGACCATCACGTAAATGAAGCACAAAAAACTAGGCCAACTCATGGTGAAACTAAATTCTGGCAACCATCTCACAGAACTCATAGCAGGATTGGTGTTGGAAACAAGTTATGGCGAGAGGGCAGGCCTGTAGCTCAGCAAGAGTAGTGGGTTCCTCTCATATATGTTTGCCACCTTTATGAGGCCTCCGGGGTGCATGTACCTCTATAGGAGAATCATTGTGTGTCTCTTCTTCACGATCATATGAAGGATTAGACTCCATGCTTGCTAGTAAGTGAATTTTCTTGATGAGGAGTAGGAAATTTATGGTGTTTTTTATTTTCTGCCACCAAGGGAAAAATATATGAGGGGCTGTGGAGGGAAAGAGTATGAGGGATTTTGGGACTGTTGGGACAGGGTTTTGTTTAGGAAATAGGGGATTAGGGAGTGATATGTAAGCTTTAGGGATAACACTTAGGGTTTAGGGATTTATATTTAGGATTTGGGAAATGGAAATTGGGGATAGGGATAGATGATTTTTTGGGAATGTGGGAGTTAGGGAATGGGGGAATAAGCTGGGAGAAATTGAGTGAAGGAATGGCAAAATGGACTTGGTAGCCAAATGATAAATGCAAACCCTAAGCACTCTTTTCTTTGAGAAATGGCAAAGAAGTAGGGTTTGATTTTCTTCACAAGACCACCATAAACCTTAAAGAAAAACTCCTTCACTAGCAATGAAGAAATCATGACTTACTTGCACAATGAAAGATTTGAGCGTTTTGGGTGATTTGAGGGAGTTTTGGAGCGAAATGGGCTTGGCAGCTCTATGTGACATGCCTCAAACCCAATGTGTCGTGCCAATTGAAATTTGCACTGAGAATCGTGGCCCTATGAGTCGCGCCACTCACCCAGTGCGTCGCGCCTCTGATTTTGCACAGTTTCTCTCCAATTTCACTTGTTTGCTGACACACAGCCTTACTTTGCTCAAACTTTGTTCTTTGAATGCAAATGAGCCTTTCAATTGGGAAAAATGATTTATGCCCAAGAGCTTTCAACTTTTTGTTTCATAAAACCCACTTTTACAATGTGTGCAATATGACTTTACTTTTCCACTCTGTTTTTTGAGCTTTTCACTTTATTTGATCCTTCTAATGAACTGAATGGCTTGTTTTTTGTTTGCTTTGCAGGGGATTGTAGCTACTGAGGCTTGGGAAGGAGACCAGGGTTGCCTCTGAATTGATTTACATATGAAAGAAATGAAATTACATCAATTTATACAATAAAACCTAAAATACTCTGTTTTTCCTCAAAAAAGAGTTTTGAGGAAAAATACATCTCAAAATGCCAACGTTGTGTATAAATATAAGAGGATTTTTCCTCATTTTCACTCACTCTTCTCATCACATCTCTCTCTCTACTGCGCAGAAATGAGTATCTTCTCTACTGCGCAGAAATGGGTCTCTCTCTCACACGTGAAGTCGAAAGTTGTTGAACCTGAAGCTGCAACTACAGATCCAAAGATTGACCTACGTGGCCTAGACGATCTCCTCTTTGGAACTATGTTATAGGTTCATCTGAACCTCCTCTAAAAGCCACAACTTTTGGTGGTGGAATGAAGTCAATCCAATGAACTGTTTGCAAGATATCAACTGCCCTAGTTTGAAGCCGGAAACTGTTGAAACTGAAGCTACAACTGCAGAAGTAAATATTGACCTGCATGGCCTAGAAGATCTCCTCATCTGAACAACATTGTAGGTTCATCTGAACCTCCTCTGGAAGCCGCAACTTTTGGTGGTGGAATGAAGTCAATCCGACAGTTGGTTTGTGAGATATCGTCTACCCTAGTTTGATAATGAAGCCGCTAATGCTGATGTTGCTGATCTAGGGTTTTCTACTGCTGATATGAATCAGATTTATTGTATTATTTATCTCTACTGAATTATTGAAGATAAAAGAATATTTGATCAAAGGGTTTCCCCACACATTGTGGGGTTTGTCCCTGGCTAGGCGCCACATCTTTTGTCTCTTGTCTTGGCTTGTTTTCTGTCGATTGTTTAATGTTCTATCTGCACTTTACTTTATGTACATGTGATTGCTAATCTATGGAATATAATAAGAAAAAGAAGTAAAATTTTATAAGCATATAACATACCATAACTTAACAACCTCCACCCCACATACCTACACCTTTGCCTCCACCTCCACCTCAATCATTCAACATGGAAAACATGATGAAGCTGCATGTATTTAAGGGTATGGGGAATGAAGACCGCGAGCAATTTTGGTTCTTTGCAGATGTTGTATGGATGGTATAGTAGATTAATGATGATGACATGAAGAAAGCGCAACTGGTCACAACACTACAAGACAAAGCGATGAGTTGGTATATAAAGTTTTGCTCAGGAAAACCCAACACGACTATGTTAGAAACACAACAAGCATTGAACAATGAATTTAAGAAACACAAGTCACAAGCCCAGTCAGTAACGAAGTTCAAAGAGATCCAGCAAAGGGTAAATGAGTTTGCATGGGACTTTGACCAAAGACTGAAGTTTCTGATTTAACAGGCTAACATGAGAATCATAGATGATCAACATAGAGATTGGTACATTTCTTTGCTCCTACCTCACCTGAGATTGCCACTGTCACAATAGAAAATAGGAACACAAATTGAAGCCTTGGAGGTTTCCATTCGATTGGAGGCTTCACCTGTGTAGGTTATGAATATGGGGGTACAACAAATTCAGTTGTAATTAGCCAACCTGCACATGGAGTTACATAGCCTTAAGAAGGGAAAGTAATTCCAGCCCGAGGTGCGCACGGAAGTTTGGTGCCTGAAATGTAAAGGCCATGGTCATGATAAGGACCACTGTCTAGTCTATCAGAATTACCTTATTGGGGGAGGCATTGTCCCCCTGAAGCCAAAAAACATTGTTGGGCCGAGCATAGGAGTAGCCTTATGGTGCACTATCTGTAGAATCTCTAGGAAGCACACAACTAATAAATGCCATCTCTTGCAAACGTTTGTGCAAACTTTGCAGTAGTTGTTTTGCATTTTCTACAAATTGGTTGGGCATGATGAGTGCAACTGTCGAAGCTATGAATTGATGATGGAGCGGACTGCTACATATAGGATGTAGGCGGAAAATAGACCTCGGGATCAGGGTGCGGGTGTAGCATGGGGAGGATTCTAAGGCTGAGGAAGAGGACGAGGAGGAGGAGTTGGAAGAGGCTGCGAACAAGTAATTTGTTACAACAGTGGAGAGGTAGGTCATTTTGCACGCGATTGTGAGAATCTGACGCACCCCTCCTGTCAGTATTACCAACAGTTTGACCATGTTATAGAATATTTCTCCATACTAATAGTGAAGATGTAGGAAAAGAAATACAAAACACCTATGCAAAATATCCAAATGATGAGAGAAGAGCCTCGCGAAGAGGAGCCTAGCATTGATATTGTGACGCAAAGTAGCATAGCCACTGGAGAAGATAAAGGGAAGCAGTCAAAGGCTGAAGGATGGGTACGCAAGGCTGATGAGAAGGAAGCTAGATTCAATCTAAGCCGTGCAAAGGAAACCTTTATGGAAGCTAAAAAGATCTTTGCAGATGCCTCTAGATCAGGAAGTCAGGAGAAGTCTAACAGAAACAATGGTGCGCGGCACGTAGATCCTTCCCTGTTATCAACATTTTTGAAGACCTGTATGAATATTTTACGGGATAGAATGGCGGTATAAGGGCTATAAGAATTGATTGATAATTGTACGGGTAAAATTAAAACTCCTCCAAAACAGCATAGTACGTAAAGTGGGCAAAAGCAAGAAGAAAATAGGTCGTGAAATGAGACTAACCACACAAATTGGAGACTATGAGATGGACCAGGTAATTCGCGATTTAGGATCTAATGCAGATGTTCTACCGAAGAAAACATGGGAAAGAAGGAGGAGGCCTACACTACAATGGTCTCCTATCCAGCTATGTATGGAAAACCAGCAAAAGATAATTCCTATGGGGTGAATGTATGGGGTCACAGTAGATATTGAAGGAGCAAGCACCCTCGTTGATTTTGAAGTGATCGAAATAGTTGACGATAGTAACCCTTACCCTGCCTTACTAGCCATTGATTAGGCCTTTGATATGGATGTAATCATTAATCTCAAAAAGCGCAGAATGAAGTTCGAAAGAAAGGATCTTTGGGTCATTGTTCCATTGGATCCAACTGAAGGTGTGTGATATACCGAACCATTTCATGATTATTAGGAGGAGGACAATCTTGATCAAATTTATAATATCATTGTACGCGATGAGGACTGGAACAACCCCACAATGGATGGACGGATCGCATGGGACAGGGATAGTTCCTACACTTCAGACTCTGATGAAGAGCTTGAGCATTGCCAGAACCGATTACTTGAAGTCTCCTCGCTGCACTATAATATGTTGACAAAATTGCTTTGATGCATATCCTCTGAGGTACAAAATTTACCTTATTATGATGGGTTATAAGATGTTAATTTGTTTTTGGATAAGTTTTAAGGGGATGTGCCAAAAGCGCATCGGTTCCAAGCGCTAGATATAGCACTGTGAGCTACGCTTGCCTATTGGTGGGGTATGCATAAGGACACCTTTTCGATTGGAAAGAATACTAGAGAATGATGAAGCTGAGGTTTGGGTATGCCAATACCCTTATGACAAAGAAATACACATGTAAGGATGATCCATGCGAACATTTGGTGTGATGGACTCAAACATGGGGAGAGGAACTGCAGCCGAAATAGATTCACATCTTTTGTCAGACTTTGGATACCATCCCAATGAACTGATACTTGGAAACTAAGTTGCAACATGGGACGATTGAATGGGATATCCTAAGTGAAAGCTTCATGTTAACTTTCATCTTTGAAGATGGATTTGAATGTATTGATGAGGCACTCCAAGAAATAAAAGTTGTGATCTTCAAAATACTAAGGAACGGGTAGCATGGGTTCAGCCATATTGGAATACGCAACTGCATCATGCACTGGAATGTTATAATGTGACTATAGAAGAAAGCAAAGAAGACCCCAGAAACATTAGTATTCCTGAGTATGAAGGACAACGCGAGGTTGAGGGACCTAAGGCAACAATCCCTGACATATTGGAGCCTTTAAAGACTAAGCAGGTAAATATTGGATCAGACACGCAACCGAAGTTTGCTAAGATAGGTGACTATTGGGATGAAGATACCATTGATAAGGTTGCAAATTTGTTGCATGAATATCAGGACTTGTTTCCCACCAAGTTCTCTGGTCTAAAGCGGATAGTATGGGATTTGGGTGTCATGAAGATTACTTTGAAGCCACATGTGAAGCCTATAAAGTAGCGCCCCAACCGATTAAATCCCAAATATAAGGGAAAGGTGTGCAAGGAGTTGGATAAGATGGTGGAAGTTGGGATCATTGAACCTGTGGAGAAATCAGACTGGGTAAGTCACATGGTAGTCCAAGAAAAGAAGCAGCAAGATGAAATTTGGATATGCATAGACCTAAGGAAGTTTAATGATGCATGTGTCCATGACCCATTCCCTAGGCCATTTACAGACGAGGTGTTGGAGAATGTTGGAGGGCAGGAAACATACTCATTTACTGATGGGTTCTCGGGGTACCATTAGATTAAGATCACACTGAAGGATCGAAGTAAGACCACCTCCACGATGGAATGAGATTGTTTTCAATACATGGTAATGCCTTTTGGGCTGAAGAATGCACCTGCAATCTTTTCAAGAGTGATAATTATGACTTTTCAAGAATTTATCCACAAATTCTCGGAAGTCTACTTTGATGACTGGACCGTATTTGGGTTAGTAAAATTCCATGTTGCTAGTTTGCGCCTCATGCTAGATACCTGTCGAAGATATCAGGTCGCCCTTAACCTGAAAAAGTGAATCTTTTGCGCACCTTATGGAATATTGTTGGGTCATGTGGTTTGCAAGCAGGGATTAACGATAGAGCCTACCAAGATAGTTGTCATTGTTAATTTGGAGGCCCCTAAGAATGTCAAACAGTTGCGTGCAATGTTGGGCCATACTGGATATTACAGAAATTTTATCAAGGCATATGTGCAAATAACTACACCAATGGAAAGACTGTTGAAGAAGGATGCAACATTCTACTGGGATGAAGATTTCTAGAAAAATTTAAACATGTTGAAGGAAAAAATGGTCACCACACCCATTCTGGTGTTCTCAGATTAGACAAAGGAGTTTCATGTTCATGTGGATGCCTCCTGTATTGCACTTGGTGTAGTGCTAACCCAACCAGGCGAAGGAGATATTGATTATCCTATAGCATTTATAAGTAGGAAATTTTCAAAGGTGGAGAAGAACTACTCGACTACAGAGTGGGAAGGACTAGCAATGGTGTACGCGCTACATAAATTTTGGCACTATCTGTTAGGCTATATACAGACCATTCTGCTCTAAATACTTGGTCAATAAGCGTGTGTTGTGGGGGAAGATTTTTAGGTGGTTGTTGATATTCCAGAAATATGATTTTGAGGTGATTGTGAAGCTCGGGTGCTTGAATGTTGGTCCTAATCGCCTATCTAGGATTGAGACTAGTGATGAGCCTACAAGTGTGGAGGAAGGGTTACCTGATGTGCAACTCTTTGTTGATCATGTCGCGGGTGATCACTTTGTAGATATAATTCAATTTTTGTCTACAAGAACAACCCTGGAAGGATATTCGACCCAACAAAAGAATGAATTGGTGGTCCACATAGCTGACTTCTTTGTGATCGTTGGACACTTATACAAAATGGACGCTGATGAGATACTACACAGATATGTCCCTGAGTATGAACAACCAAGTATTTTGGTAGAAGCACATGCAGGGGTAGCGGGAGGACATTATGTAGGCAGAGCTACTGCACAGAAGATCCTATGTGCAAGACTTTGCTAGGAGACAGTGCATAAGGACTCAGAGGTGTATTGTAGGGTGTGCGATGCTTATCAGAAGATGGGCAGACCATTATGAAGGGATGAGTTTCCCTTAAATCTGTAAATAACCTTGCAGGTGTTCGATAAATGGGCGATCGACTTTGTGGGTCTGATTCAGACTCCAAGGAAAAAGACAGGGGCACAATACATTATTATATCAACTGAATACTTGACATGATGGGTAGAGGCACAACTAGTAAAAGACTATAACGTAGCTACTGCTGCGAAGTTCATCTTTGATTTTATTTTGTCTTGGCTTGGTTACCCTCAAATTTTAAATGAGTGATAAGGGCATGCACTTCTTAAATGAAACTATTACTGCAATGCTTGAGTAATTCCAAGTATATCATTAGAAGAGTATGCCATATCACCCTCAAGCTAATGGTATGGTAGAAGCCTTCAAAAAAATCTTCGAAAGCGCCTTGACCAAGGTTTGCAACGCAAAGCAGAATGACTTAGATGTGTGCATACCAATAGTCCTCTAGGCATATAGGACCACTTGTAAAAAGTTAACAAGCCAAACCCCTTTCCGACTAGTCTATGGGAAGGAGGTTATAGTGCCCATGGAATATATTGTGCCAAGTCTGTGGATTACAGCATTAAAAGATATGGTTGATCGCAATACTATGGAAGAGTGTCTCACGCAACTGGTAGAATTGGGAGAAGATTGTTTTCTAGCAAAATTTCATCCACAAGTACAAAAGGATCACGAAAAGGCATGGCATGATCACCATATGAAACAACGCACCTTCCAAATTAATGATCTAGTATTGTTATATGACAGCAAATTTACAAAATTCCCTGGGAAGTTTCAAATGCATTCGCTGGGACCCTATGTTGTGAAGGAAATTACCGATGGTGGTGCAGTTCAACTCGCGAAGCTGAATGGGGAATTCTTTCTGGGAAAAGTCAATGCTACTCTATTGAATTTGTACAGGGGTGATCCCACCCTATGCAATGATTATATGATAGCGATATAGTCTTAGTACTACAAAAAACTGCAAGGAAGTAAGGGACTATAAACTACATTGCCCGGAAGTGGGAAAGATGAAGCAAGAGGGTTGCACGATGGATGGAAGTAAGGCACAGAGGGGAGCTACGGTGAAGAAGCTACACCACAAAGCTAGATGTCGCCCCACCTAACTGAAAAATGACTATTGGAAGCATTGTAGATGATTGGATGGAAAATTTTCCATTGAAAGGAGCGGGGAAGACACATTTATGTAGCATATCTTTGGAAATATGTCACCAAAGATGCATTAATGATCATAAATTGGAGGGAACGACTCAATTTGAATTCAAAATCATCTATAAATATGACTTGTTGCCCCACATTCGAACACTTTGCTTGTTGATATTTTTCACCTTGCCGTGTGCCAAGTGAAGAACTGTGTGTTTGAGCCAGATTGGGAAGAACTCTTTCCACGACTAGGGTTGGATGACGTACCTTACTTTCTCCACAAGCATTTTCTGGAAAGAATGACTGCAACTCCCCCTGAGATGGAAGCAACGCCATCTGCCCCTCCAATATTTCTTACTACAGAACCTAGGTCTCCCAGACCTAAGCCTTCTATATCGCAACCTTCTACATCCAAGGTGACTGATAAGAAGTATAAGAAACCTTAGCAAGTCTTGGTGAGGCAGTCACTGCAAAAAAACCCCACAAAATTCCACCAGAAGGGGAAGATGGATTGGTCACAACAACTGACAGAGTCGATGGGTTTGGGTGAAGAATAACTACATGGAGGCATCAAGGAGATTGATGCTGATAAGGGTGAGTCGATGACTCAGTTACTGAAGTATATCCCACCGCACAAGACCATAGCTAAAGTGCCTAAAGATCCAAACAATGCAAAATTCATGGTGACTACACCACTATTGCCGGAGAAGGTGGTGTTTGAGGGTGCGTTGTTGGCCCGCATATTGACCCTAAAAATGGAGGACTAGGATTTAGAGGATCACAAGAAGTTCCCTCAGTTGACACCAACCAAATACCTATCCAAGGTATTTTATGAAGAATCAATGGTTACGCAGTTGGAGCCGATGAAGTGGGTCGCTAGTGTTGGGGCTGTAAGGCTCTGGAACATGCTCTAGGTGCCACATTTCAGTTGCACCAACATAAACACTGTTTGTGTACGACAATTGTTCACATTAGTGCACGATGGGAGTCTCTGGTTGGGAGAACCCATCCTGATCATGGACATGCTGGTCCACTGGATCACCTTGCTGCCATACTAAGGAGTGGATCCAGTAGAGTCGTTTGGGGTAAAACGTAGGAGAAGAAACTCGTGGACCAGATGAAGAGTGAATTTGGCCTCATAAAGAAGTCATGTGGATATTCTATCTGCTCTATCACGGATCTCGCAGTACAGTTCACCACACAAATATTTGCATGCAAGATCATGCATAAGTGTTGCATAGATGAAGTTCTGACACCAGTCATCTCTTTGGCTACACAATGCACCAAAGGAGTCTAGTACAAATGGGCTCAATACTTATGCAAATAATTTTTGGAGAATTGTAGGGAGGCACAGGATGAGGGCAAGGTGTTTCATTACACTTGGTTGCTATTTTAATAACATTGGTGGCTTGGAGGACTCCGAAAGATAGTCAGTTTCCTCCCAGGAGTTGGACCTTCTGGAGGCAACGAAGTTCTCTTCATTATGGGCTACAAAGGAACCTACGTGAGTCACTGAGGAAAATATATTTTGGGTCCTCCTTGAAATGGATTTGCGAACGGTTATTAACCATAGACCAAGGCTATCACCTACACTATACGCCTAGTACGAGCCCCTCACTAAATTCAAGGCATATTTCCACAACTTACATATTCGTGCAAGGAGGGATCCCCAGAAAACATGGCACAATTTTCCTTACTTGGTGGCTAAGGAAGACATAGCAGAGATCGTGGGTAAGTGGCCACCTGAATGGCCAACCGCATCAGATGCAGGAACAAGTACAAGCAAGGTTGCGGAGGATACCACCACGCAGATGACATCAATAGAGAAAAAAAAGGAAGCCCAGAAGGCTTCCTTGCAGCGCAGCTCATCAATTTCATTTTGCAGGATCTTTCCTTCTTGCAACCTCGTGAACTGTTGTACTGGCGCCAATACAAAAATTTCACGAGGTTGCAAGAAGGAAAGATCCTGCAAAATGAAATTGATGAGCTGCGCTGCAAGGAAGAAATTCTCGCTGCACGAATAAAGCCATGGAGGAAGGAGGCCAGCCAGCTGACTCTGTTAGTACAGAGTAAACTTAAAGGGATGCAGCAGACTCTGAAGACCATGGACCTTGCAGTGGAAGGTCCCACTACTAAAAAACTAATTGAGGAAGTATAGAAGGCTACTACAGAGGGAACAATTGATGTGCAGATTTTGAAGTTGGAGTTCCGAGAACTCCAAGTGAATATCGAAACGTTGGCCGAGTGATTCAAGGACGAGTCACGAAATTGTAGTTGGGGCCTATTGGGATAGGGTCCAATGGGGTCAAGTTTTGGTACTTACTTTTTGTATAATTGTAAAGACTCCACGATTTTTGGAAGCGAAGCGCGAAGGTAATACGAGTCAAAGGGGCTTTAGTCCCTTAGGTTGTTAAGAGATAAGAAGTTTTGAGACCCGCCCATGATTTGCAGACCATGGTATTGTAAAATCAAATGATATATATGGAAGGGTCATAGAGAGTCTAAAAAGGAACTCATTGATAGAAGATCAGTGTATGGGCAAGGAAGCTAAGTCAGGAATTTTTGTTTCCTATACTTAGGCGAAGGGGAAGGCTCATGCAACTGAATGCGCAGGGACCTTGGTAAGTTCGCAAGCTGAGTGCGCAGGCCCCAACAGTTGTGGATGCAGGGAAGAAGAGTCTGTACTTGAAAGAATACATCTAATAAAGACAGTTTCGATCCATAAATTGTGCATTATGTATCGGTATTTACTTTTGTAGTTATACAAATGAATGCTCATCTAATGTGCGAAAGTAATAGATCAATATAATTTATAGATTGTAGAATTGAGGCTTCTGTGATCCATCATAATTGTAAAAAGAGCTTCGGCGTAAATCACATAAGAAAATTATTGTCGACGTGTTTTGAACCAACTAGTGTGGTTCATCGTCAGGACAAGTTGAAGAAACAAATCAGGCTTTAGCAATTTAAATAGGCTGAGTAGAGACTCTAACGGCTACTAACAGCTATATTTGACTCTAGGACCAAGGCTATAAATAAATAAATTATATTATTTATTATTTTAATTTATAGAGATGAGAGAAATTAGGTAAGATTAATAAATAAGCGGATATTTATCCAAAAAATTATTTGTTAAAATAAGATAAAGGTTATTAAAATTTTGAAATAATTTAAGTTATATAAATTAATAAATAAGTAATTTACGTTATATATATTAATAAATCTAATAATAATAAGATGATAATATTATATTTCTAGAGATATGAGAAAATTAGGTTAGAATAAATGAGCTAATATTATTAAAAGAGATTTATTGTTTAAATAACGAGTTGTTGATGGTTATTTTTCTATTAAGTTATTAATGTTAGAATGACTTATTCATAATGAATAATTTAAGATATATATTCTTATAAAGTTATTTCTTAAATAAATATGTTTTAATTATTGCTGGTAAGCCGATCATAAGGGTTATTTTGACTAGTAAGAGTGAAATAATTAATTTAATTCTGATATACTTAATATATTATATATATATATATTAATATAGTATATATTATATATATATATATAATATATATATAAATAATATATATATATAAAGCTATCATTAAGCGCATAGTTTTGGAAGCTATCACAACTAAAATATAAATAAGATTAGACCCAAGAATACATCATAATTTAAATATACTAGTAATAATAACCAAATAAATCAAACTACTAAAACTGGAAACAGGACCTTTATCAGAGATAAATTCTATATAAAAATAGATTAGATTAACGCTTAAGAAGACGCTAATCATAAAAAGAGACAGGAGGAACCCGGAAAAAAATAGGGAAGAACGCAATGCTGCCAACGATAAATAATTACAAGCTTGAAAGGAAAAAAGGAAAAAACGGAAAAAACCATGCCCACCCAAAGAAAGCATCCCTGATGAACCGAGGAGCGGGGGGGGG
>APFE031726116.1:0-12372 GCA_000404065.3 Pinus taeda | reverse complement strand
TATTATTATTAGATTTATTAATATATATAACGTAAATTACTTATTTATTAATTTATATAACTTAAATTATTTCAAAATTTATAAATAACCTTTAATTTATTTAAACAAATAATTTTCTTGGGATAATATCCGCTTATTTATTAATCTTACCTAATTTCTCTCATCTCTATAATTAAAATAATAAATAATAATAAGATTTAATTTATTTATAGCCTTGGTCCTAGAGTCAAATATAGCTGTTATGTAGCCGTTAGAGTCTCTACTCAGCCTATTTAAATTGCTAAAGCCTGATCTGTTTCTTCAACTTGTCCTGACGATGAACCACACTAGTTGGTTCGAAACGCGTCGACAATAATTTTCTTATGTGATTTACGCCGAAGCTCTTTTTACAATAATTTATAGATGTTATGAATGTTTGACGACCTTCGTGAAGGTATAGATTCTATTTATGTGAATTACTGTAATTATTTTTTCAGAAAGTTTAGGATTCACGAAGAAAGAACTAAGCCCTATAAGCCGCATGAACCCATCACACAAACCTCTAGATGCATAAACTTGGTTATTTCATCCCCAATTACTGCTTCGGGTGACAGTGCAGCTTGTGCTATGCGGGTTGTTGCCGAAAGGGCCATCAACTTAGGGTTTTGTTGGTTGGTACAACTAACTTTGAACCTTGGTCAGGGCCCATCAAGCCAACATAAGCAATTGTTTCAACTATTCAAAACTAGCTACTTTATCCATTCAAAAATTTTCCCTTTTCGCTGCAAGGATATGATAGGATAGGAAATTTGTGAGAAGTTCCTGATGAACCACCTATAATAACCTGCGAATCCCATAAATGATCTGACCTCATCCACATTCCTAGGAGTTTCCCATTCCATGATAGCTCTAATATTTTTTGGATCCACTACTATACCTTCCTTGGAAACAACATGTCCCAAGTAATGTACCTTTGTCTGAAAGAATTGTGTTTACTTAGCTTGCCATACAACTGATGCTCTCTTAGCAATCTCAACATTATTTGTAAGTGTTCAACATAATATTCCTCATTCTTAGAATATATCAACATATCATCAATGAATACAATCACAAACTTGTCTAGATAAGGACACAATGCGTTATTCATCAAACACATGAAAGTAGCTGGAGCATTAGCCAAACCAAAAGGAACCACAACAAAATCATAATGCCCAAACCTGGTTCGGAAGCCAGTCTTGTAGATGTCGTCTTCTTTGATGTCTACCTGATGATATCCTGATATCAAGTCAATCTTCGAGAACATTGTTGCTCCTTCCAACTAGTCAAACAAGTCATCGATCCTTGGAAAAGGGTACCTGTTTTTAATAGTCACCTTGTTCAATTGACTGTAGTCAATACAAAATATGAGAGTACCATCCTTTTTCTTCATAATTAACATTGGTGCACCCCACAACGATAAACATTGTAAACTTTGAAATGGGAACTGATATTGTTACCCGTTTCGTACAGATAGCAAAAAAGTGACCCGATTTTGAAAACGGGTGATGCAGAACACACATGTTTTTTTTTAGAGCATAGTTTTTGGCACTTTAAATTTTTTAATGTACATTACATTTTAGAATGGTAGTGATTTTCATGCTGATTTTAAAAAGTGGTAATTTTGCATCACGTCCTCTTTTTAAAAGACCTATTTTATGACTTTAAATTTTCTAATGTATGAAATGTAAATAATTATTTTCTAAATTTAATAATTTTTGAAGTGGTCTTCTTCTTCATATTTTCTTGTTTTTATTTTAATTTTATTTTTTTTGTAGTGAGTGTTGGCTGATATAGGCCTGACCCAAGTTCGGAAGAATTATTTAGCCAAACAAATCCCACAGCTACCGGCCCTTTCAGCAACAGTCCACGGAGCGTGGACTGAGGTCTCAGCCAAGGTAGCAGGGGAGGGTGCTAGAACCAAGTTTCCGCACCCTTGGGATGTCTAGATGTGATCTGGAGGGTTTGCGCACCATTCCACAGCATCGTGCTAGCCTGTTTCACGCAGATCCCAACCCGGAAAAATCTTTACTAGTTATTAGCATGTTGTTCCCAGATCTAATCTATTTGATGAAGTATTACTTAGAAAGGTCCTTAAGCAAACATTTATCATTTTTGTTCAGTTTGCATACTTATATTAACCACAAATTCACATGTATTCAAAATGTAAGCATATGCACATAGATTAAACAGTGATATCAACCATACAAAAAGCTAGATCTGTGATACTTCGGACTAGCATAGAATTATCAAAGCAACTTATCTTTATTAACTTTCTTCAGCAATACATCCAGATCCGCCCTGCGCACTCAACTGCAGGGGTCCGCGCACACAGCTGTGAACTCTTCCAGGCCTCTGCACGCACATCTGCAGAGCCTCTATCTACTACCCACACCCTTGACTTGGACTTATAGACGCTTACAGTTTGTGCTCCTCAAAGACCCATTACATTACAGATCCAAGATCATACCCAAAAGAACTTCCTTTTCCCTCATAGATCTGCACTCTATTTATACCTTCCTATGGTCTGCAGACTGACTTACTTGCTATTATTCTATATTATTTCTTGGGTGGACAACCCTTTGACTTGATCTTTTATCTTTCGTGCTCCGCATATTTCGGAGGCTTACAACATTTTTATCCTACTTTCTAGGCTATCAGACCCAAAAACTATTACGTGGGACCTCCGGTACCCAACAGTCCCCCAACACAATCATCGCGGCTCGTCCCGAGTCACTCGTTGGTGCGGCGAGACGCGCCACTGCAGCTTCCCGGTTCACGTGCCTCTAAGTGACGCTCATTGTTTGACTGCTTCTTTGTTGTCTCCTCCGACGCTTCATCCGTCTACTACTTTGTTGTTACTACCCATCCTTGCGACCGATAGTGCTCATTCTGCTCTACTCGGTTAACATAGAACACCCTTTGCTAGGATTTTAGCTCTAGCGGGGGAGCTACATCCAGGACCTCCTTGTACCACCATAGCCATTCTCGACCTTCATATCTATTCGTCGTACTGTCTACTGTAGCTTGTGTTGCAATTTTGCAAGACCTATGATGTTGTCCACGAGATTCCAATCCTCAAGGTCCTTTAGAGCTGACTTAGTAACTTCATGTCTACCCGTGGTCTCCATTCGTCCATCCTTTCGCCTGTCTATTGTGGTTCGCTGACCTACCCTTGGGTGGGGTGACAGCATCTGGACCAATTCTGCTTCGTGTTTGCCCTTTTCCGGTACATCCCCTATTGTGGATGTTGTCCTCTGCAGAACACCCACAGTTATCAACATCATGCGCATTAGAGAATTATGTTGCTCCATCGGCCATATCTCCACCCTTGGGCTTACTCCTTGTGCAGAGATAATAAACAACCCCATGTCGATACTTCGCATGTATTTCCCGGAAGTGTAAGTCACCCGATGGATGCCCCTCAGTGATTTATAAGCGATTTGAATTTCAAATTCATTAGTTCGTGCTTGTTCTAGCGACCTCATGTAAAATCTGTGGCAGCTCGTTTCATATCTAACTCGTACGTCCTCTCTTAATTGCCCGTCACCTGCTCCCTTTTGCCATAATGTAGACATCTTGTCATGAATAGTGACAGGAACGGTCACCTCTTCTCTTCTTGTCAATGCATCGGTGCACTTTTTAGCGTGCAATCGTGAGCTTGTTAACGAGCCAAATCAGTGTGTAACCTGGTCCTCGCGCCTATTTCCCCCAGATTTCTTTACCATCCCGCACTCTCTTTCCACTGGCTGGAGTGGTGAGACTGTCCCTTAAATAATTAGTCAGGCGGCCTGGTCACCCATGTAGAGCTTCAGGCGACTGCCATTCACTTGGCCCTGAAAGAGATCTCCATTGAGTTTGGCAAGCTGAACCACTCCCCCATCCATAACTTCTTTGACAATATAGGGCCCTAACCAATGCATTCGAAGTTTGCTAGGTAATTTCTCAAACTTACTGTCATATAGCAACAATAGATCATTCTCCTTGAAGGTGCACACCTTAATATGGCGATCATGCCACACTTTCTCACGCTGCTTATGTACTTGCTAATGGAATCCATCCAAAAATCGTTCCTCTTCTAGTTCTGCTAGTTGTGCGAGCCTTTCCTCTAAAGCCCCACGACCTGCCATACCTGTGATTGTCACGATCCGTAGACTAGGCACAATATATTACATAGCCATGACGGCCTCCTTGACATAGACTAACCGAAAAGGTGTCTGGCCCATCAACTTCTTGCACATGGTTTGGTATGCCCATAGCACAGTAGGGATACGCAAGTCCTAGTCATTTCGCTGCGCATTACAGACCTTGGTCAATGCTGTCTCCAAGATTTTGTTGAAGGCCTCAACTGTCCCATTCCTTTGTGGGTGGTATGGCGTACTTTTTTGGTGATATATTCTAAATTTCTCAATGAGTGCACCGATTGTTTCATTCGGGAATACGTACCCCGATTTGTTATGAGAATTATGGGACATCCAAACCTTGTCAGTATGTTTTCGAATAGAAATTTTGTAGTTGTTGCAGCCATACAATCCTTGACTGATTGTGCCTTTACCCATCAGGTCAAATATTCTGTCATGGTGATGATATAGCGGGCGCCTGTCTTCCCTCGCGGCTCGATAGTTCCTACGAAGTCAATTTCCCACTTCTTGAATGGTTTTAGCGTCATTTGTGACTGGAGCAACATTTCATCTCTCCACGATGGTTTCCCCGTCCGTTGGCATACGTCGCAGGCTCGACAATATGCTTTTGAATCCTGATGTAGAGTGGGCCACCATAATCCTGCACAAAGAATCTTTTGGGCTGTGGCGCGACCTCCATAATGTCAACCAACAACCCCCCTCATGTGCTTTGGCCAGGATTTGTCCTTGCTCGAACTCCGGGACATACCTACGCAATATTTCATCGTTGCCCATTTTGTAGAGGTGTCCTGCAATCACGGTGAAGTCTGCTACGTATATCACCAATTCCTTCTTCTGCTGAACAGAATATCCCTGCGGCGCGGTTCCTGTAGTTAATAAATGGATTATATCTTCAAAGTGACCATCTGCTACACACACCACATATAGCTATGCATCCGAGAGTTTATCCTCTATATTTGTGGGTTCTTCGCCGGTCTCAATTCGGGACATGTGATCTAGGCCTGCGTTTAGACATCCCGGCTTTGCAACAACCTCAAAGTCATATTCCTGTAATAATAATAACCATCTACAAATGCACCCCCCCCCAACACAAGCTTGTTCACTACGTATTTTAATGTTGAGTGATTGGTATACATCTTAAAGTGGCCTCCAAGCAGATAGTGGTGCAATTTTTGAAGCATGTATACCATTGCTAATCCCTCGCACTCGGTAGTGGAGTAATTCTTCTCAGCTTTTGACAACCAGTGACTTGCGAACGCAATCAGGTGATCAATTCCCTCCGCTCCTAGTTGAGTAAGTACCACCCCCAGTGCGATACATGACGCATTGACATGCATATGAAATTCAATGTCCCCTTTCAGAAAGACCAATATAGGGTTTGATGCCATCTTTTCCTTGAGCGTCTCCAGACTTTTGTTTCATTCCTCATTCCAATAATAAGTAGCATCCTTCTTCAGCAATTGTTCCATCGGTGCTATAATCTGGGTGTAGCTTTTGATGAACTTGCGATAGTAGCCCATCTGTCCTAGTGTGGCACGTAGTTGTTTAACACTTCTTGGTGCTTGTAGATTGAGTATGATGGAAATCTTTACTGGATCCACCATCAGGCCTTGCATACAAACCAGATGGCCCAGCAGGTTCCTGAATGGGACAAGGAAAGTACACTTCTTTAAGTTGAGCGCAATTTGGTGTCGGCGGCAAGTATCCAGCATCAACTGTAAGCTTGCTACATGCTTTTTAGCCAATCCAAACACAGTCCAATCATCAAGATAAACTTCTAAGAAATTGTGTGTAAATTCTTTGAACACCACTACCACTATTCATGAAAATATTGCCAGTGCATTCTTCAGTCCAAAAGGCATCATCGTGTACTGAAAGCAACCCCATTTAGTGGCAAACATTGTTTTTCTCGTGTCTTCTGGCGCGATCTTGATCTGGTGGTATCCTGAGAACCCATCCTTGAAGGAGTAGGCTTCTTGCCCCCCACATTTTCCAGTACCTCATCTTTAAATGGAGTTGGAAATGGATCATTGACGTAGGCATCATTGAGATTCCTGAGATCCACGAAAATACGAATCTCACCCTTCTATTTCTTCTCCTGCACAACCATCAGACTTACCCAATCGGACTCCTCAACTAGTTCAATGATTCCTGCTGCCAGCATCTTGTCCAGTTCTTCACAGACTTTTGCTTTATATTTTGGGTTCAATTGGTAGGGTCACTACTTAACTGGTTTCGTGTATGGCTTCAACGTTATCTTCATCATTCCTAGGTATCCTAGGATCCCTTTTAGCTCTGTGATTTTTGTTGGGAATAAATCTTGATATTCATGAAGCAATTCGATAACCTTCTCCACTGTGGCGTCATCCCAATAGTCCCCCAGCATTGCATACTTTGGCTCGTCTTCTATTCTGATATTGACTTGTCTCATTTTCAACGGCGCCATGATATCTAGATCTTTGATTGTGAGTCCGCGCACCTCACGGCTCCCCTCTGATTCTGAAATATTGACATTTCGCATATCATCCTCATCATCTTCTATCTGGACATTATAGCATTCGAGAGCCTGATTGTTATAGACATATTTGGGAACTGCAACCCCAATCACATATGTCCATAAACCAAGGGCTTCTAAGTCCCTAAAAGTGTTGTTTCATACCCTAAAGGAGCAAGGTCATCTGATTACATCATCTCCCAAAAATTCTCCATGAAAAACTGCTCAAAACTGGTCAAAACTGGACCATGCAGACTGCTCAGTGCTAAAGGTGCGATGCATCTCACTTGCCACATGCAAAAATTACGATGCATACTGAAAATCCCTTCTGTGGGGTGCGATGAGCAAGAGCAGACAAATGGAAAAAGCAGTTGGCTAGGTGGAAACCCAGAGAATCTTCTAGAAACTACCCATTTGACACTTGTCTCTCTGAATTCGCCTAGGGATGAGTAAGATATCATGAATCTCCAAGTGGAACCAAGAACTATCAGAGAGAGGACACTAATCAAAATCCTAGAAGCTGACTCACCCACCTACAAACATCTATATATGGATCCCTCATCCAAGAGATCCAGAGGCTGGAATGTTGTATTTTGTAAAGAAGTGTTGTTAATTTCTTTGTGGAACATCATAGTGTTGGGTGATCTAAGCTTTTCATGAGGTGAAGAAGGGCTTTCATGCTGGGAGGATGACGTTGGGTCAGATCAATGGGTTGTAATCCTCTCTTCCTCTTTCTATCAATAAAGCTATTTGATTTTTCCTCCACATTCTTGTATGTTTGATTTGATATATGCATTTTTGTGGTCAATATATATTTGGTCCTATATTGTTTATGATTGTAGATCTCTATGCTTTGATGGTATTATGCTACTTTGACTTTACAGGTGCTCTTTGAAGTGAGGCAAGCAAGGGAGGAGCGGCAAAGATCTATCAGAGGGGGGAGGAAACAAGCAAGGAGACAAGCAAAAGACTGAGGTTGGTACTCCCTTCTTCTCCCTCATCTACTTCTCATAAAGGAAAACACAAGTAACTTTAGTTGATTTGTTTCTAAGATAGCTACCCATCTTAGTGGGACTAGTAGCTCTAGATGGACACTAGATTTCCCAATAACAAAATGGAGACTCCGCTGGGGAGAGAATAGCTTGTTTGCTTGTTTATAATTGTTTGCTTTATAAACTACAAATGGAGCGTGAAGTCAAGCCAGCTAGCCTTTGAACTACTTTTTCTATGCAACTGCAATGTAGATCAATGCTACTTCAGCCTATCTCCGGGTTTTATTTATAAAATGAACAATTGATTTGCAAACATCCTAATTTCCCTGGTGGTGGCTCAAGTAACCTCATTAGATCAGCCCCTATGATTTGTATTTACTGACTATCATTAGCTCAGCCTAAATCCCTGAACTAAGCTGCAAACTGTGACCAAAAACCAAGTTAAAGTTTCATCCCTGGACCATCGCACTATCTCCTTTAGGAAATATGGATGCATCGCACCTCCCGTGTGCAGTAGGTGAGATGCATCCCTGTGTCCCTATGTTACAGGTGCGATGATCATATAAGACTGTTTCTGCCTCCATATTTTCGTTTTTCTTCATTCTCTTCAGCTTTATTCAGGAGTTTTGTTGTCTGTGATTAGTGCACCACTGTTGAAACTCCCTTCCTTTGCATTATTCAGCCTCCATTGTACAAATAATTGTGAATGTTTTTATGTATTTTTCGCCATTTACAGTTCTCCTTTACAAACAGTAGCTTAATTAAACTGTCATCTTTTGATTTGAAAGTGTTGCAAGTGTCGTTTTCAGTCAAAGAAAAGAATCCTGCTCTGCTTGATGGTCGATTACACTGTTACTCTTGTATTTGATTTGAATTAATAGTATTTCAAGTGTCAAAAGCAGTTTTCAATTCAAAATCGCAAAGTGTCATCCTTGTCTTCCTTTCGTCTTTTGAAGAGAAAATTGTTAGTACTGTCACTTTGAAAAGATAATTCAAATTTGTACTTAGCATACGTTTTGTCATTTACACATTAAGAAAGCGGAAAACAAATACATGCATGTGCATTTGCATTTAGATTGCTTGTTGATTTTGATTTAGGACAGTGCATCTAGTGTGTGCTCTCTTCTCTATGTTGAAAGAAATTTGCTTCCCTTTCCTTAGTAGCTAGGATTTTCATTGCAAAAAGAAGAGTAAACGACTGTTTATCATCTTATATTGCGTATTCATGAATTGTATATCTACATCACGCGGTGAAACTTAAAGGAAAACTTCTTAAGAAAGATCAACTGTAAAATAAATTCAATGAACATAAAAACACTTTGGAACCTAACGCACAACATTTAGAAGTCTAGGCTAGAGACGTATTTTGGTGTTGTAAAGCCTGGTAACTATTGCTTTCATCGTAGGTTGGGTGATTCTTCCTCTTTGAGACGACAAGTGCTAGTACGGACTTGTGCTCCCACATACCATCAAGTATATATTGGGAGACCACAATAGGCTATATCCTTTATCCTTAGGAAGCCGTGTATGTCGCCCTATCGATCGCAATGCACTGAACACAGCATTCGGGAAGATCGAATGTCGTACCGTAAAAAGTATTCTACAGTTTTGCGATTGGTTTGGTAATCCCCCTGTCTAGACTTCCAAAGTAGTCTCTTTCATTCCTTTTTAGACTCCTTAAAAGAAAAGGTCCATTTGAGCACTTGTCACTTCAGGCTCATTAAAAATCGAAGGTGACTAGAGTCATCTTTAGCTTTTTCTCGACTCTTAAAAACTGAAAAGGCAGGTTGTGTCAAAGTGTCATAAGATTTATTTTAATCGGAATAATGTCACTATTCCCTCATTGATCTTAGGTTGAGAAAATGGAGTCCACCAACCAAGGATTTCTCCTCGGGGGAAATCCTAGTCCTTTCTCCTCTTGGGGGGATGTTGGTGCACCTCATATGGCCACATTGTCCCTTCCAAGACTAATGATTGGCCTGCCAATATGGCTCTTCTTGACCTCTGTCGTTCAAAGCGCCATGATTCCTGAGCAATCAAATCAACAACTAGATGATACTAGAGTTACCCCCCAACCTTCTACTTTGTTTGTTTCTCCCTCTCCTTCTTCCTCTTCGCTTGGTGAAGCTTGTAAAACTAAAAACCAAGTAATTGAGAAGAAGAAGAAAGGGAAGGAGAACAATAAGAAGGAGCCAATGGCAAAAGGGGCAACCATAAATCGTCTAGCAAAAATCCACACACTGCACCATCCAAACCTAAATCTCCATGTGTCATTTGCAAAGGGGACCACTATCATTGAGATTGTCCTTGCATCCCATGGATCTTAAGGGACTGGTCTCCCCGCTTGCCCCATCTTGTTGTCCTCAACCTCTAACGATCATGTTGAGAGTACACCGTCAACTAGTGAAAATGAAGTCAATGGACAGAAAGGAAGATATAAATTTCCTTGTAGACTGTGTGAAGGTGATCATGCCATCCACCATTGTCCCTTCCTAGACAAAGCTAAAAGAGTCTTGGATAATCGTCCTGCTTCACTGCTACGGCTTCCTCCTGGATACAAGAAACTCTTGTCGAGTCCATCGCTAGTTGAAAATCTGACTGACACACCTTTGTGGCCGTTTGAAGCATCAATCATTCAAGATAAACCCTCTGAGTCCACACCGGACCAAAGTCAACAGGTCGAGATGGCAGTCGACCCAGTCTTGTCTTCAAAAGGTCCACCTTCAAATGATACAGTCACCAAGGAGAATGAGAACGACACCGTTCAAATTCTCTTCATAAACACAGACTCCGATGAACATGGGGGAAATCTACCCATTCCTTTACCCAGGAAGGAATTTCATCAGAGACGTATCCGACCGTTTATTCGGTCCCACCTCCAAGAAACCTAGTTGTTTCCTTCGATTGGAATCTACTAGGCAGACCCCGTCTACCATCTAATGTACCATTCCAAATCATAGTACAAGCTTACAGAATGGTCATGGTTGGTACTATCATAGATGAAGGGGCTTTTGTGAGTATCATTTCCTCAACTGCTTGGAAAGCGCTTGGTTCACCATCACTTCTGCCTGAGATACGAAATCTGACAGGCTTCGACAAAGGAACCAGTCGACTGTTAGGGATCCTTCCAAATTTTCCTATAACTTTGAGAAGGAAAACCGTTTATCTGAACATAATGGTAGTCCAAGGACCTTTAGATTACAATCTACTCCTTGGGCGTGACTACATTTATAGCATGGGAGCTATTGTTTCCTCACTCTTTTGAGTAATGTGTTTTCCGCATGAAGGCAGAATTGTCCATCTCGTAGACTAGCTTTCATTCCCCGGGTCACACATAGCTAATAGTCAAGTGCCATCCCTAACTGGTCTTTTTGTGCAAGGAATGTCTCATCAATATCCAATCCAACCACCTGATGAGCGTGAGTGATTCAGTGATTGTGACTGAAACCCAAGGGGCATGCACCCTGGTCTGCTTCGGCAAAAAAAATTTGGGTATAGGGTAGGTTTCTGCAGTGGATATATGACTAGTCTAACACACCCGTCCATTTAGGAAAATGGGATTAGACCAGAATAAGATTCCCTTGTCAAGGTTAGGTGATTGGAGCTAGAATCACCTTCGTCTGATGGACTAAGCCGAGGAAGTGTTTCTATTTTCTGCGCGGATGGAACCATCTTGTGGATGCAAGAACTTCTATATGGTAGTCTGGAAACTCTATTTCGCTATACCTGGGGGCATGCAAACCTTTTTGCATACAAGTGAAAAGCGACCATTTATTTTCTTAGTTTGTAGGTTCCTAACCCTTTAAACTCATAGGATTGGTCGTTCTTAGCTTTCATAATGAAAGGATTCGGAGAAAAGTTTTGAATGGGGCAAGCTCCCTAAAAAATGAACCTATCGATGAGACATCCTTATTATAAGACTGGCACGAACAGTTTTACGCGAAGTTCAAGCTCGTTAAAAAATAAACCTAGTGATGAGCATATGTTCCACCAGAGTTTAAGCTCATTAAAAAATGAACCCACCTTTGGTAAATAACCATTGCGATCGCATTATTATCAGCTTTTGAGCCTTGGTCATGTTCTTACCATCACCTCCACTCTGTTTTTAGCCAATCATATGCCTCCATTTGATTGTTTACCCCTTTTGAGGAACAACTGCGATGAGTGATTTTGTTAGCCATCTTCTTTACACTGTCATGATTGGAAAGTTCCAAACCTTACCTGGAACCAGTTGCTACCCGAAAATATCATTTGTTCCTCAGAAAACGAGTCTCCTTTAAGCTCTTTTCATCTAACTCGTAAAATATGAAAAGATTGTCGAGCAATTGGCCTCTCCAGCTCGTTAAAGTGATCGGAAGTGCTATCCCTCCTCTATATTTTAATCTTTTTGGACCTGAGGGATCATTACACAAAAATATCGAGCGCTTGTCTTGTTCGGCTCGTTAAAACTATTGAAAATTCATCCCTTTCATATTATTTTACTTTTTCAGACTTAAGGGATTATATGACGAAAAAGGATTACTAGAGTTTCCTTTATGTCTCTTTTCAGACTCTCTAAAATTGAAAAGGATCGAGTTATCTTTGTCATTAAACTTGTTAAAACAATAGCAACAAACTTGTCCATGCAGACAAGAGCAAGTTTTGTTGAAAATAATACTGAGAGGGGGGGGGTGAATCAGTATTATCTAGTCCTTTTAACAATTCTTCCTTATTTATACTTTGAATTATT
>APFE031726110.1:13187-30829 GCA_000404065.3 Pinus taeda | reverse complement strand
TTCATCTTTGCATGCTTCATTTACATTTTGAGGTTCGATGGAGGAAAGCAATGCTAGATAGCTTGAAGCTTTTGTAATAGTTCTTCTTGTCTGCACACCTGCCTCTTTCTGTCCCAAAATTTGAGTCTTTGGATCATTTTTCTGAACATACCTGGATGGAGTCTTTTTCGTTATCTATTCTTTTGGTGCTTCATTGGTTTCTTCTTCTTCAGAATTAGTCTGATTTGATGTGGAAGGATAATCCTCATATTCTTCACACTCTTCGGTTTTTACCTGCTTTGGATTTTTTCCTGCTTCATCAACCACAACATCAATACTTTCAATAATTCTCCCAAGTCTTTTATTATAACACTTATATCATTTACTTCGGGAAGAGTAACCAAGGAGAGTGCCTTCATCTGCTCTAGGTTCAAACTTGCCAAGTTTTTCAACAGTCCTTTTGATGTAACATATGCTTCCAAAAAATTTGAAGCATTTTACAGTAGGAGTCTTACCATACCAAAGTTCATGTGGAGTTTGAGTGCTGTTTACCCAAACATTTGCTTTGTTGAGGATATTGATGGCAGCAAATGCAGCTTCACCCCAGAAGGTTGCAGGAGTTCCAGACTCATCTAGCATGGTACGAGCCATTTGTTGAACAATTCTATTCATCCTTTCTACCACTCCATTTTTCTGAGGAGTCCTTGCGGTGGAGAATTCTCTTTTTATTCCATGTTCTTCACAAAAGTTGAAGAGTTCATCCGAGGTAAATTCCCCTCCTCAATCAGATCTAAGGCATTTGATTTTGCGATCTGATTCATTTTCAACCAAAGCTTTGAAGGATTTGAACTTTTCAAATGCTTCATCTTTATTCTTTATAAGTCCTAGCCAACACATTATGGAAAAATCATCAATGAACAATATAAAGTATTCTTCTCCACGAGGTGAAATTTTCCTTGATGGACCACATAAATCAATATGAACAACTTCAAGAGGCTTACTAGCTGATCCTTCCTTCTTAGGGAAATGTGCTCTGGTTTGCTTACCAAATTGACATGATTTGCAAATTGTATTTTCTGGAATGCTGACATCAGGAAGATCATGAACAACCTAGAATTTGCATGCTTTCCTTATTTGTGGGAAGCTTAGATGCCCCAATCTTCTGTGCCATAGCTAGAGTTCATCATTTTTGCTTAGATAGCATTGTTTTTGTCCTCCCTTGAGTATGTATAAGTTGTTTGGAGTTCTTATGCCTTTGATCACAGTTTCTCCTGTATCAAGCTCATGAATAACACATCCATTTGATCAAAATACTACATTTCCTTGATCACACATTTGGCTGACACTCAATAGGTTATGATTTAGACCATCAACATACATAACATTCCCAGCTTTAACCTTTTCTTTTAAGAGAACAGAACCTTTACCTTTTATGATAGCAGGAGTGTCATTTCCAAATGAGACCTTCTTTTCTTTTTCTAAGGCATTGTATGACTAAAGTTTTTCTTTATAACATGTCATGTGTTTCGAGCATCCACTATCGATGTACCATTGATTTTCTTGTCCTTCTGCATACAAGGCTATACCACATATTTCTATTTGTGGTTATTTATTTCTCCATATTTTGGGACTTAATGAATTTTTCTCTTTCTGATATATTTCCCGAAATTTACTCCTGCATTCAGAATCTTCATGACTGAAGTTGTTACAAATAGAGCATTATATTTCATTTTCAAGAAGCGAAAAGTTATTGTAGGTCCATTTCATGATCCTTGTCACATTCCTTTGATTTTGTGCTTCTTTAGTCATGATGGTCTTGTAGGCAACACATTGAGCAACTTTGTGCCCAAAGTTATGACATGAAAAAATTGGCCATTAAAGAAGTTCCTGCGATTATCGAATCTTCTAACCTGGTGATTGTAGTTTCCATTGACATTCATTCTTGAAGCAAATTGAGTATGATTTACCTGAGGTTGGCTGTAACTTCTATTCATCCTTGAAGTAGATTGAACCCAATTTACTTGGTGAACTACTTTATGCCTTTGCTGATGATTGTCAAACTATTCACTGCTCTTTGCTACATCAAGATAGAATTTAGTGGAGGCTGACAACTTCTATGCTTGAGATGCTTCTTCAATATATCCAAGACCTGTCTTTATCAGAGGAGACCGCTACACTTTGATAATTTCATCTAAATTTTATGATCCTTTAGCAAATCTAAGATTGACAACTTTTGTTTTCTCAATATCTTTCCTTAGACCCACAATTTCACATTCTAGTTTTTCATTGTGTTTTTCTCTTTCAGCAAGTTGGAATGTCAGAGTATCTATAATCATATTCTTTTCTTCTAAATAGATTTTGAGTTTAGAGATTTATTCATAAAGATTATCTTCATCTAAAGCATCCAAGAAATCATCATCTTCAAAAGCCATCAGAAGTCTATAGTCATTATTATCTTCATCACTATTTGATAAACCATCGTTATCTTCATGTGTATAGTAGCTCTTCTTACTTACACTTTGTTTTCTATTCCATTTTGATGATTCCTTACCTTTATCAAGCTTATATTTATGAGGACATTTGGCAGCATAGTGACCGAGTCTTCCACAAGCAAAACATTTGAAAGGTAGTTTACCTCTGAATCTTCCATAACCCTGTTGAGGGTTCTTGAGAAAGTTTGCTTCTTCCTCTTCTTCTACAATATGTCCCGATTCATTGAGTTCTTCTCTTCCTAAAGCTTTGAATGCGGCTTCTCTCATGTTTGATGGAACTCCTTTTCTCATTTTGAAAGCAGTTAAGATTCCGTGTAGCTGTGTCATGGTGATACTCTGAAGATCCTGCTTTTCTTCTATGGCAGAAACTTTTGATTCAAACTTAGTAGACAAGGATCTTAAAACCTTTTCAACTAAAGTAACTTATTTTATCTCTTCACCGAAGTTCTTCATGCAATTAACAATCTCACCTATACGTAAGAAGTAATTAGCTATACTTTCATCATTGTGCATTTTGAGAGTTTCATATTGAATTCTGAGAGATTGTAGTTTTGCACATTTTACCTGATGTCTACTTCATAGCTTAGAATGATATTGTACCATATTTCTTTGGCAGTTTTGAGTTTCATAATCTTGACAAATTCTAATTGTGACAGACTCCCAAATAATGTATTGATAGCCTTGGCATTGGTTTCATATTGATTTTTACTTGCTGTATTTGTAGGAATTGATGATGGAAATGTTTATCCTCCTTCCACGATTTCCCAGACATCTATTCCAAGAGATTGAAGATAGGTTGTGGTTCTTACCTTCCAATAAACGAAGTTTCTCCCATCAAAGATTGGTGGTCTAATGGATCCCTCTCTTTCGTAGTTACTCATGATGATAGATCTTCCTTCAATTGATCAAGATTCTTCTGAAGGACTTGCTCTGATACCAATTGTTGGAAATAATACTGGGGGGGGGGGGGGTGAATCAGTATTAGCAAGTCAATAATATTTCATTTCAGATTTATATACGCTACTTCAGTTAATCAAACTTGCGTGTATACGCAACTGTATTTAAGGCAACTAGCGTATACCCTTCAAACTTATAACTTGGTTAATTCATCATATGTTGATGTTTAATCTGTGCATCAGAACCATATAAACAGTAACCAAGTGCAGTAAAAATAGAACAGATAATCACATACATGAACACAAGATATAAGGTCGAAACCCAATGTGAGTGAAAACCACCTGCTGCAGCCATCTCTATCTTCTTTTAATAAGAAACTTATTTTTACAATTTTTGTACTGGTGTAGTCTTATCCAGTACGCATCTTCTACCTGCAGAAGGCTACAACCTTCTCTCATTCTCCAACTTCTCCTGGAAGGGAGCTACAACCCCCTAGCTCTTGTACTAGCTCATGTGTTTACTAGTACGTAGGTGCTGGCCTACAAAAGGCTACAACCTTCTCTTTTCTTCCAGGGACCATGTTTCATAAATTTTCAGACTGGATCCATCAAATATATCTGCATCAATCAATCTCCTTTGCACCAACCAAAAACTGAATCAATCAATCACTTCTCAGAATGTTGTAACTAGAATATAGTAACAGTAACCAGAACCCAAGCAAGAACCCAGAACACCGCAACAACAAACAAAAGTAGCTAAAGCATACTTTATTAGGTATATGCTACTTCAATGTGTTGAACCTACGTACATATGCTGTTTTCTCAAGGCGAACCTACGTATACACTGGTTTGATATGCAGAACCAGCATGTATACATGCCTCGGCTGAAGTGAACCTGCATACAGATCTGTAAATGATGATTTAAACTTTACAACAATTCCAGACATTAGTTATACCTATATCATCATATTGATATATTACAACATGCGCCAGTTATTCAGATAAAAGATCAAAACCACACAAAGATACTTCTCTTCAAGCCTTAAGATCTTGACCCATCAATAGAACTTATCCTTCATCACGCGCTTAGGTTCATCTTTGATTTAGATCCAGTTGTTCACCATAACCCAATGACCTGTATTCTAGATCTTGCTCTTCATTAGATATTCAATTCATGAGTGACTTTTCCTAATGATCTTCTCCTCCTTTTATAGTCTTAGGCTTTACTTAATACCATGGTCCAAAACCACTTAGAATCAATACCTTGGATCAAATACGTGGGGTCAACACTTCGGACAAGATACCTTGGACCAATACCACGGATCAAAATACCATGGACCAAAACTAAGTTTTCCAACATGTACGTGCCTTTCCTTCCATGAAAGTGCGTGTGTACGCTATACGTGCCTTTTGGTTTGCAAAACCATGTGTACACGTGGCTTGATCAATGGGGAACCTACATATACCTCTCTTTCTTCATTCTGCGATCCTGAACTGTGATCTATCATCTGTGTGAGTTTCCATCAAGGACAACACCTGTGTCATAGAGCCAAATCTGTGTCATAATGCCAACACGGTATGCTTGCACTGTGATGGGGTATGCATAAAGACAGTTTTGATGAATGGCGCAAGTATAGAAGAATGATGGAAATGCAGTTTGGCCACCTGAAAATTGGGCTAAACAAAAAATATGATGGGAGATGTTGTAGCATCCATTGTCCTTTTAATTATATTTTCAGTTTTATTGCAAAAATGGAAAAAAATCAAATATTTTGTTATAGTGGAAATAAGAGGAAATGCAGAAATTTCAAAGAAATTACTTATTTTATATTATTAGTGGATTTTGAATGTGAAAACCCACAAGAAGATCTGAGCCGTCAGCTTGGAAGGCAACAGATCCGATGGTAATCATGCGGTTAACAAGCACGAGGGTTAATTCAAAATCGGACGTGATAAATTATAGAATGGAGTTAAAAACTTAGTTACTCAGGGCCATCCACTTGAAGGTAGTAGATCCGATGGATATCGTGTCAAAAAGTGAATGGGTTTTATTTTCAATTTTAAACTCGAGAAATCTTTTAACCACAGTTTACTTTCCTATCGGGTCCATGGGGAAGTCAAAGGCTTGTGGAAAAAGCGGACGTGATAAGGTTTTGTTCAATAGGTTTAAAGTCTCGTTGAGTTCCAAAGAATCAGACCCTCCATTGAATGGGTGATTAGATGGTGATCATGCTCAAATGTGCGCGTGGGTTAACGGCTCAGGTGGACCTGATATGTAATGAATTGGGGCTTAATTCCTTTGGTTTTTAGCGACGGTGATCGGTCGTGTTTCCTTGTGTTTTGGCCAATCACAACACTTCCAATATGGATGTGGGCCCATAACCCACAAGTCCACGCATAAAGTTCTTGTAAAGTCCAGTTTGCTATGTTAAAATAGTCTAACTATCATCAGGATGTCTACAGGGTTACAACTTGCAGAATAACACTTAGACCACATACTCAAGCCACAGATTCGAACAACGAACAGTCATCACCCTCTAATTTCTGTTACATCTTGCTATTTTGTTTTCTTGAGGAGAATGGGGTGTCTTTTACCCTCCATTGTCATATTCTGTAATAACTTTTACTTTAGACAATTAGGAAATAGTTAAGCAGTTTGACAGTTTTGGTGATTACCAACTATATCATAATGTATAAAAAGAGGAAAATTTATAGAGAAAGGGTTTGAATTGTGAAGAACCTAGAGACTAGGCCAATGTATTCTTGATAAAACTATTGATTAATGAAAGAATCAGAAGTTTTCCACACATTGTTGGGTATGATTTTGTAACTTCTCTGTTGTGTGTCATCATATGTCTTCTTTCCTTTAAGTATGGTAATTAAGCTGTAGGTCTTTGTTTGCTTATGTGAATGAAGTTAAATTTCCTTAAAAGAGTACTCCTATTCTTAAAACTCCTACCTCTGGAATTCTTCTAAGTTACAAACAATAGTTTCTGTATAAAACAACATATTGTCTTTAACTTCCCTAAGTGTTATAGATAATGGTTTTTGTGTAAAACAACATATTGTCTTTGACTTCTCTAAGCATTCTTCATTTAGCATTTATATTCAGTAATCAAATGGCCTTCTAAGACTTTCATGTCACCTAAGTATTAAGGGTTTAAAATCAGGTCTTTCAGGTCCTTCGTTTGAGAATAAAACATACAACTAAATTACATAAACAATAAACATTAATTTCTTAAGCACATTTTCTACACAGCCAGGAAATTGGTTTCTTAAGGGACAACATTAATTGGCATTGTTGTTGGGGAGAGAAGACAAGAACACTTTTCCCTGGGTTTTTGAATATTTTCCTCTAGTTGTTCAGTGAGGAGGAAATATTTGGCTGTATTGAGCAAAAAATAATAACTCTGGCTCTAAAAAGGCCCCATACAAGGTGATATACCTCATAGCAGAAAGTTCAAGCCCTTTCAGACCTTGAGAGGATAGTTTCCAAGAGGGTTGGAAGGCCAAAAAATCCATTTATATCAAGTCCTACACTGTCTGCACCTGGCAGCAGTTCAACACGTCTTTCATCCAAAAATTCATCTTTTATTGACCAAGAGTCACATTTTACATTCACTTCATTTCAAGAGCCCAACTGTCAAGAACAATCTTTAGAGTCCGTTTCTTTCTCACTGTCTGCTATAGTCATTCAACCTAAACTTATAACTACATTGCCACCTTTTCATACTCCATTTACTCCTCAGTCAGGTTCTACATCTGCTGGCACTCAAGGTTCAGTAAGTTCAAGAGAAAACATGGAAGCACCTGTATTCTTGATGAATAGGTATGCACCTATTCCATTGCCACAACAGCTGAATCAAATGCCACAAGAATACTTGAATATTCTTCCTCATTTCACAAGGGATGATGAACAAACAATAGAGAATGATATAGCAATATTTTGTAATTTTGCAGAAAATCTAAATGCTGAACATCTGGATGTTGTTTTAAGAATTTTTGTGCAATCCTTGGATGGAGAAGTAGGAAAATGGTTTAAGGGGCTTCCTAATAACTCTATTCCTACATGGAAAGAAATGGAGCGCATGTTCACCCATAGATGGGGAGTGAAAAGAGACCATGGGTATTCACTCACAGAGTTTAATGCTATTAAGAAGAAATTTGATGAAAGTGTTGTGGAGTTCATCAAAAGGTTTAATAAATTGTACAATAGTCTTCCAGTGGAGATTAAGCCCCCTCCTACTGGTTCAAAAATAACTTTTGCGGGGGCTTTTGAATCATATTTTGGGTTCACATTGAGCGAGAGAGAAGATCCACAACCCTTGATCAGATCTAAACTGAAGCCTTAGAAATAGAAGCAAATCTGTTGGCTTCAGGTAAAGCACTAGAGGAACAACCTACTCAAGATAAGGGAAAGGCTAAAGTGGAATCCTCTCAAGATCAAACATTAGAGGATATGAATAATGTAATTAAAAAATTGTCTAATAAATTGATTAAATTGGAATTAAGGAGTAAGAATTCTCAGAGGCAAGTACAACAAAACAAAAATTTTAATCCTCAGTATAGAAGACAACCTCTACAAATTTTGCAGAAGGAGAGGAAAGATCAAGATCAGGTTCAAGCACCACTTTACTTAGAAGCAGATCCTAATGGAGTACCAGAGCATTCCAAGGACCATAATGATCATATTTTTACATTGTATGCAGGAGATGAAGATGAAATAGGTGTTGAGGGAGAAGAATATACTGAAATAGATGCCATTTATGATGAGAATGAAATTGTTGAGTATTGGACGCAGATTTCTAATTTTATGCAGGTAGAATTACATAAGAAATATGACTTCAGATCAAGGAAAAGATCTAGAGTTCAAGAAAAGGTGAGCAATTAGCTCCCTTACAAAAGGTGACTCCACAAGAACCATAGCCTACAAAACAATTGAATAAAGGAAAGCAACAACAAAGTACAAGTAGCAAGACTCAAATACTTCAAGGTGAGTCTTCTCAAGATAGAATTGAAAAACTTCCTTTAGAAAAACTTGTTTCCATTCCACAAGAGGTTCCAGTGATGAAGAGAAGTGAAGATGAAAATGAAAGGAATACTAAACAGTTTCATGTGTTTAGTCTTACTAAAGAATTAGAAAAAATCAGAATTCAAGTGCCCCTCATAGAGTTGGTCAAAATGCCAGTTTATTAGAGAGAGATTGATGAGTTTATCAATCTAAGAGAGAATGTGAATGTAAATGACACTGTGAATCTGCAAGAAGATAAACCAGTAGTGGTTTTTGGTCCACATGTGAAGGAGGTAGATTCTTTGACACCTCTTTTCTACATTTCTTTATTGATTCATGATTTCCTCTTGCATAATTGTATGTTTGATTGAGGAGCTTCACATAACCTTATGCCATTATTAGTGATGAAACCACTAAACCTACAAGTTACTAAACCTTACAGAGACCTGTATTCTTTTGATTCAAATAAAGTCAAGTGTCTGGGGGTCATTAAAGATATGGTGGTGTCACTAGCCCATATCCCATCTAGAGGCTTGGTAATGGATGTAGTGTTAGCAGATATCCCTGCTAGGTTTGGAATGTTGCTATCTAGGTCAGGGGGGGCTAAATTGGGTGGTGCTTTGAAACTAGATTTTACTTATGCTGTCATACCAATTTTTGGTGGAGAAGAAAGAAGATTGTACAGAGAAACAAGATTTATTAGAACAATCACAAATAATGAAGCAAGTAATTCACTTGTATATAGCCAAGAAAAAGATGACTTTTCTTGTTTCATTCTGCATGACAATGTAGAGTTGGCTGAGATAACCAAAGGCATCTTACTTCAACCAATGTAAATATAACGCTGCAAACAAAAGGGGTGTGGAAGTGCTTATTTGATGGAGCCTATTCTAAAGAAGGAACAGGTGCTAGTTTCCTTTCACAGGATGAACAGATTCAAGAGCACAATATTGGAACCCAGAAGGAGCCCAAGCTGGTCAAATTGTTCAAGGAAGTTACACTTAATTATAAGGATAGATATATTAAGATTTTCAGGGAATACACTGATGCTTTTGCTTGGTCCTATGAGAATCTCAAAACATATTATGTAAGAATTATTTAGCACAAGATTCCCTTGAAAGAAGGGATTAAACCACCTTCAAGTGGACAACACAAGTGGGTTCTTATAGCTACTGATTATTTCACCAAGTTGGTAGAAGCTATACCTACTAAAAGGGAAAATGACCAGGTGGTGATGAAGTTATTAGAGGAAAATATTTTTAGTATATTTGGATGCCTTGTTAAAATCATAACAGACAATGCTCAAGTCTTTAGTTCAAGTAAGTTTGTTGCTTTTTGTCAGAAGTATAATGTTATTTTATCTCATTCAATAGCTTATCATCCATAGGGAAATGGATTGGTTGAATACACTAACAAAAAATTCATGAAGATACTTAAGAAAACCATTACAGAGAATCAGAAAGACTGGGATTCAAAGTTAAAGTTTTCTCTATGGGACTGTTCGAGTAACTACAAGAAGGTCTATAGGAAAATCACCTTTTGAGTTAGTGTATGGAACTCAAGCTTTGTTCCCAAGTCAGCTTGTGAAGCCTGTAATTGCAATGATTCAGGAGGCAAACGAAGAACACAATGCTCTGATAAGAAGGATGCATAAGGTAGTGGAATTAAGTGAAAGAAGGGATAAGGTAAGAGACAACTTGATTATGTATCAATCAAAGATGAAGGGTATTTTTGACAGAAAGGCCAGAGAAATTGATTTTAAAGTTGGAGACTTGGTATTAAGGTGGGATACTAGAAGAGACGATATGGGTAAACATGGGAAGTTTGATCCTCTCTGGTATGGCCCATTCTGAATTATAGAAGCAAGGAAAAATAATACATTCTTCCTGGAGAATCTTATTGGCAAATCTTTACAGCTTCCTGTCAATGGGCAGTACCTCAAACAATACTTCTAGTTCTGAATCACAAGCATCCTATCATTGTAGATACCGGAGTGAATTCGTTGTACAAATTCCATAGAATTTAAATTGGCTAAGAAATATGTGACTCCATGCCTGAGGTGAAGCCACTAATATGCAGTTCTTAGTGCTTCTATGGCAAAATCATTATCCCCAGGTGGGGCCAAATGTTGTAGCATCCATTGTCCTTTAATTTTATTTTCAGTTTTATTGCAAAAATGGAAAAAAAAATCAAATATTGTGTTATAGCGGAAATAAGAGGAAATGTAGAATTTTGAGAGAAATGACTTATTTTATATTATTAATGGCTTTTGAATGTGAGAAACCCACGAGAAGATCTGAGCCATCAGCTTGGAAGGCAACAAATCCGACGGCAATTGTGCGGTTAACAAGCATGAGGGTTAATTCAAAATCGGACATGATAAATTATAAAATGGAGTTAAAAAACCTTAGCTAATCAGGGTCATCTGCTTGAACGTAGTAGATCTGACGGATATCGTGTTGAAAAGTGAATGGGTTTTATTTTAAATTTCAAAACCGAGAAATCTTTTAGCAGCAGTTTAATTTCCTATTGAGTTCGTGGGGAAGACAAAGGCTTGTGGAAAAGCAGGTGCAATAAGGTTTTTTTCAACAGGTTAAAAGTCTCATTGAGTTCCGAAGGATCGAACCGTCCATTGAATGGGTGATCGTATGGTGATCGCACTCAAATGTGAGCGTGGGTTAGTGACTCAGGTGAACTCGATATGTAATGAACTGGGGCTTAATTCCTTTAGTTTCCAACGATGGCGATTGGTCGCGTTTCCTTATGTTTTTGCCAATCACAACACTTCATATATGTACGTGGGCCCATAACCCATAAGTCCATGCGCGAAGTTCTTGTAAAGTTGAAGTTTGTTGTGTTAAAATAGTCTAATTGTCATCAGGACGTCTACAAGTTACAACTTGTAGAATAACACTCAGGCCACATACTCAAGCCACAGATTTGAACAACAAATAGCCATCACCTTCTAATTTATGTTACCTATCGTTAATTTGTTTTCTTGAGGAGAATGAGGTGTGTTTTACCCTCCATTGTAATATTTTTAATAACTTTTACTTTAGACAGTTAGAAAATAGTTAAGTAGTTTGATAGTTTTGGTGATTACCAACTATCTCAAAATGTATAAAAAGAAGAAAATTTATAGAGAAAGGGTTTGAATTTTTAGGAACTTGGAGACTAAGCCACTGTATTCTTGATAAAATTGTTGATTAATGAAATAATCAGAAGTTTTCCACACATTGTTGGGTATGATTTTGTAATCTCTGTTATGTGTCATCATATGTCTTCTTTCCTTTAAGTATGGTAATGAAGCTGCAAATCTTTGTTTTCTTATGTGAATGAAGTTAAATTTCCTTAATAGAGCACTTCTATACTTAAAATTCCTACCTCTGCAATTCTTCTAAGTTACAGGTAGTAGTTTCTATGTAAAACAGCATATTGTCTTTAACTTCCCTAAGTGTTACAGATAATAGTTTCTATGTAAAACAACATATTGTGTCTGACTTCTCCAAGTATTCTTCATTTAGCATTTATATTCAACAATCAAATGGCATTCTGAGACTTTCATGTCACCTAAGTATTAAGGGTTTAAAACTAGGTCTTTCATGTCCTTTATTTGAGAATACAACATACAACTAAGTGACATAAACAATAAACATTAATGTCTTAAGCACAATTTCTACACAGCCAAGAAATTGGTTTCTTAAGGGACAACAAGAGAAATGATCCATGTGATCATTTATCAAAGTGGACTAAGGTCTATGGATCGGAGCCGCAACCAGAGTGGGTGCATATTTTCTATCACACTTTGGACATCATTCCTATGAATTGGTACCTAGAAAGAGAGCTCCACCACGGTACCGCAAAGTGGTACATATTGAGAGAAGGATTTTTGATGACCTTCAGCTTTGAGTATGGGTTTGAAAGCATTGACGAAGCACTGTAGGAGGTTAAGGCAACAATATTCAGAATACCGTAGGATCCCTTAGAGTTGATTCAACTAGATTGGAGCACCTAGTTGTGCCATGCATTGGAGTGCTATAATGTGACCACTAAAAAAGATGACGAGGATCCAAAGAATATTAATATCCCAGAGGTCGAAGGCCACTGTGAAGTTGAGGGACCATAGAGAGAGAATCCAAAGATCGCCACACCATTGAAGTCTAGACAGGTGAACATTAGCACAAAGTCGAAGCCGAAATTTGCAAAGATTGGAGATTACTGGGATGATGCCATAGTAGACAAGGTCAATGAGTTGCTCTACGAATATTAGGATTCGTTCCCTACCAAATTTGCAGACTTGAAATGTATCATAGGATATTTTTGAGTGATGAAAATTACTTTGAAACCGGACACGAATCCTGTTAAGCAAAGGCCATATCGCCTTAATCCCAAATACAAGGAAAAGGTCCACTTGGAGTTGGACAAGATGCTTATAGCGGGTATTATTGAACCAGTGGAGGAAACTAATTGGGTGAGTCAAATGGTCGTGCAAGAAAAGAAGTAGAAGGATTAAATAAGGATTTGCGTAGATCTCAAGAAGATTAACGATGCTTGCATTCATGTTCCTTTTCCCACTCTGTCTATAGATGAAGTATTGGATAATGTTGGAGGGTAGGAGGCCTATTCATTCACTAATGGGTTCTCTGGATACCATCAGATTAAGATTGCACTAGAGGACTGGAGTAAGACCACCTTCGGGATAGAGTGGGGATGTTTCCAATATACAGTGATGCCTTTTGGACTTAAGAATGCATCGACGATCTTCTCGCACAAAGTCCTTTTGGCGTTCAAATAATTCATTCAAAAATTCTTGGAGGTATATTTTGATGATTGGATAGTGTTTGGGCTTGTAAAGAGCCATGTAGTCAGTTTGTGCTTGATGTTGGATACATGCGTATGGTATCAGATCACACTAAACTTGAAGAAATGTTTGTTCTGCATCCCTTTCAGAATCTTGTTGGGTCATGTGGTAAGCAGGCAAGTACTTATGGTGGACCCTACTAAGATCATAGTAATAATTAATTTGGAGGCACCAAGAAGAATTAAACAATTGTTTTCTACACTGGGCCACACTAGGTACTATAAAAAGTTTATCAAAAGTTATGCTCAGAATACCGCGCCTATGGAAAATCTACTGAATAAGGACACTACATTCTGTTGGGATGAAGAATGTCAGTGCGGCTTGGATGTACTGAAGGAAAAATTTGTCACTGCACCAATCCTAGTCTTCCCTGATTGGAAGAAGGAATTTCATGTGCATGTGGATGCCTCATGTATTGTGTTAGGAGTAGTGCAGACACAAGTTGGCGAAGGAGAACTAGATCATCCTATAGCATTTGTGAGGAGGAATTTGTCAAAGGATGAAAATAATTATTCGATGACAGATCGCGAAGGCTTGGCCATGGTGTACGCGCTCCAGAAGTTTAGACATTACCTACTAGGCAGACATTTCAAGATGTACATATACCATTCTGCATTAAAATATCTAGTTAATAAGCCTGTGTTGGGGGGGGGGATATGCAAATGGCTGCTATTGTTCCAAGAATATGATTTTGAGGTAATTGTGAATGAAGGGCGATTGAATGTAGTGCCAGACCATCTGTCGTGCATTAAAACAAGAGAGGAGCCTACTAATTTAGAGGAAGGGTTGCCTGACGCGCAACTCTTCACGATGCGCGTAGTGGATAATCACTTCGTGCATATTATCCATTTCTTGAGCACATGAACGTCTCTAGAAGGATACACCAATCAACAGAAGAAAGAATTGGTGGTGCGCGTGATATATTTTTCTATAATTGCAGACCATTTATATAAAATTGGATCGAACGAGATACTTCGATGTTATGTGCCTGATTTTGAATGAAACAATATCCTCACTGAAGCTCATGGAGGAGCTATGAGAGGTCATTATGCAGGAAAATCAACAATGCATAAGATTTTGTGCGTTGGGTTGTGGTGGCCGATGCTGCATAAGGATTCTAAAGCCTATTGTAGCGTATGCGATGCATGTCAGAGAATGAGCAGGCCATCGTGGAGGGATGAGATGCCTTTGAATCCGCAGGTGTCATTACAACCATTTGAGAAATGGGAAAATTGATTTTGTAGGATTGATTCAGCCTCCAAGAAAGAAGGCAGGTGTGTGGTATATCATCATCGCAACCGAATATTTGACCAGATGGGTGGAGGCACAACTTGTGAAGGATTGTACAGGGGGAAAGTAGCAAAGTTTCTATTCGAAAATGTGTTGAATAGGTTTGGTTGCCCAAAGGTACTGATGAGTGATCACGGTACACATTTTCTCAATGAAATGATCAGCGTGCTAACAGAAGAGTTCCAGGTTTACCATCAGAAGAGTACGCCATATCATCGTTAGGCCAATGGAACAATTGAGGCTTTTAATAAGATAATGGAGAATGCATTGATGAAGTTTTGCAATGTGCAGCGGAATGATTGTTATGTGCACATACCAGAAATGTTATGGGCTTACAGAAGTACTTGTAAAAATATTACTAGTCAGACACCTTTTAGGTTGGTTTATGGTGTGAAAGTTGTCATGCCTATGGAGTATATCGTGCCTAGTCTACGCATCACGACTTTCACAGGAATGGAAGACCGCGAAGCCTTAGAATATAGGCATGTGTAGCTAATGGATCTTGAGGAAGACATATTTTTGGCTAGATTCCATTAGCAGGTTTAGAATGAACGCGAAAAAGCTTGGCACTATTGGCACATCAAACTGTGCACCTTCAAGGTAAATGATTTGGTTTTATTATATGACAATATGTTTGATAACTTTCTAGGAAAATTTTAGATGCACTACCTGGGGCCATATGTTATCAAAGATATTACAGATGGTGGAGTAGTTCAACTCATGATGTTGAATGGAGACCCATTTCCGAGAAGGGTAAATGGAAGCCGATTGAATCCATGCACTGGGGATCCAGCCCAATGACTACATGATGATAGCACATTCTTACCACTTTAAGCAGATACAAGGAGGCAGAAGTGTTATAGACATTTTTGGGCACTTCAACCCCAATCACAAATGTCCATAAACTGAGAGCACCTAAGTCCCTAAAAGTGTTGCTTCACTGCCTAAAGGAACAAGGTCAACTGATTACATCATTTCCCAGAAGTTCTCCACTGAAAACTGCTCATAAATGGTCAAAACTGGACCATACTGAAAGCTCAATGCAAAGGGTGTGATGCATATCACCTTCCCAATGTACAGGGTGGGATGCATATTGTTTTGTCCCTCTGTAGGGTGCGATGATCGGGAATGGACAAATGGCAGGGACAAAAATGCAAGGTGGAAGATCATGGACTCTTCCAGAAGCTTCCCCTCTAACACTTGCCACTCCATTTTCGACTAGGGATGAGTAAGAGATCATAATTCTCCAAGTGGAAGCAGGAACTATCGGAGAGAAGACACTAATCAAGATCCCAAAAGATGACTCACCTCTCTGTAATCATCTATATATGGATCCCTCATCATAGAGATCTAGAGGCTGGAATTTTGTAACTTATAGAGAAGTGCTGTTGGTATTCTGTTGTACATTCATAGTGTTGGGTGATTTAGCTTTGCTTGAGGTGAAGAAGGGCTTCTTAGCTGGAGGATGATGCTGGGTCAGAGCACATTGTTGTAATCTTCTTGCTACTTTTCATCTGAATAAAGCTATTCTTGTTTCCTTCCATATTCTTGTGTACCTGTTTATATATGCTTGTTATATGGTTAATGCACATCTGATCCTGCATTATTTATGAATTTAAATCCTTGTTTCTTGCATAGTAGTATGTTGCTGTGATTCCACAGGTCCTTTTGAAGCTGGGCAGACAAAGAAGAAGCGACAAAACTCTATCAAGAAGGAGACGAAATCGAGCGCAAGACTCAGGTTGGCCCTCTTGGTTCTCCTCTCATCTATTTTCATAAAAGGAATCAATAGTAGACTTTGATTGTTTTTTTCTAAGATAGCCACCCATCTTAGTGGGAATAGTAGCATCCGTGTGGACACTATTCCCGTATAACAAAATGGCGACTCCACTGGGGAGCGACTAGATTACTTGTTAGCCTGTCTATCCCTGTTTCTTTTATAAACATACAGACGGAGCCTGAAGTCAAGCCAGCTAGCCTTCAAACTGCATTTGTCATACAAATGCAAAGTAGATCAATGCTGCTTCAGTCAATCTCCGTGTTTTGTTTATGAATTAAACAATAAATCTGCAAGCAATCTAATTTCCCTGAGTGGTGGCTCTAGTAACCTCTTAGATCACCCTTGTGTTTTACATACATTGATCTGTACTTATTCAGCTTAAACACCTGAACTAAACTGCAAACTATGAGAGGAATCTTGTTCAAAGTCTTGCACTGTAACCATCACACCCTACCTTCAAGGCAGCCTGTATGCATCGCACTTCCCGAATGGAGTAGGTGCACTGCATACTGAGTTCACTGTGTAACAGGTGCAATGGTTAGGGAAGATTGACTTTATCCTCCGACTGTGGATTTTTCTCACTGTTTTCAGTCTTATTCAAGAGCTTTTGCTATCTGTAGTCAATGTGCTTCTGTGAATAACCCCCTTCTCTTGCATTATTTCACCTCCTTAGTGTAAAAAACTATAAACGTTTTTGCATGTATTGTGCGTCGTTTTAGTTCTCTTTTGCAAAAAGTAGCATAGTCGAACTGTCGTCTCTAGATCTGAAAGTGTCGTAACTGTCATTTTCAGTTTTAGAAAGAAATTTCATTGTTTTAGATAGTTGATTATATAGTCACTGTTGCATAAGATTTGAATTACTAGTTTTAGAGTGTCGAAAAGCAATTTCCATTTCAAAATCTCAAAGTGTCTCTCTTGCTTTCACTTCGTTTTGAAAAAGAATTTTGTTGAGTACAATCACTTTAAAAGTAATTCAGTTTTGCACATAGCTTTCTTAACATCTTTCACACATTAAGAGAGCTGAAAACCAATACATGCATGTGCATTTGCATTTTGAATGCTTGGCTTGATTTAGGACTGTGCATATTAGCGTGTGCTCTGTGCACTGTGAAGAAAAGATGCTTGACTTTCTTCCCTTTAGTAGCTAGGATTTTCATTGCTGAAAGAAGATAAAATGTCTGTTTATCATCTTAGACTGCATTTAGGAATTATAAATACATCACGTGGTGAACCTGAAAGGCAAACTGTTAAGCAAGATCAACTTAAAATAAATCTCAATGAATCTAACAACGCTTTGGAACTTAACGCACAACATCTAGAGTTCTAGGCTAGA
>APFE031726104.1:0-16472 GCA_000404065.3 Pinus taeda | reverse complement strand
ACAGTTATTTTCAAGACCAAAATAAGCTTCCCATCCCCCATTGATCCTTTTCTCAATGCTATGGTTCCAGTTGAGCTTGTGATGGATATCAATTCCTAGGTACTTGTAAGAATACACTTCCTCCAAGTTATTATTGTCATACGTAAAATTAGCGCAAGTGTCCTTCTTAGATTAACAAAGTAACAAAGAAATAGAAGTAACTTTGTTACTCAATTATTTTTTGCTTAAGAGACAAGTACTAAGCAGCAAAGCTGAATATTACACTTGTATTAGAAATGAAATTATTTAAAAAGTGAACAAATTCAACTATTCCAATATTATTGTTGCTATTTTTCTTTGGAATGAAAAAAATTCCTCGTTATATTTTAATAAAATGAGTTAAAATCCTAAAGAATCAACTTTCAATAATAAATATATAACTTCTAATAAAATTTATATTGAATTTGGAAAAAATCTAAATGAAAAGATAGTTGAATTTATCATTTTTAAATTACTCTGATAAAAATTAATTTAGAAACAAATTCATAATCCCATTCAATAATTTTACCTTTCCCATTATAAACCTATAGTATTTTTTTTCCCTTGAAAATATATATTCAAAAAATTCTTTTTATTTTAAACATGACATCTCATGTAAATTGTGTTATATAAACTAATGTACACATACACAAAAAGTAACATGTCTAAAAACACATACAAAGTTTGTTTTTGTAAATTCCAGCTATAGATTTTTATCAATAACAAAAAAGAAGATTACATAGATATAACTTGTTAACCATACCAATTGTCCAGAACACTGTGAGATAGTATTGTAGGCAAATAGACATTAATAGTAGGAACCTTATAGTGTCATCCAAAAAACAAAACTATACTAGCAAGTCCAAGAGTAACCAATAGATAGCCATCAACACCTAGTGGGAAAAAACCAGTGGAAAAAACAACCAATAAATAGCCACGAACAACTATTGAGTCCATCATAAAAAAAATAAGCAAAAATACATAGAAACATAATGGACATGTTAGTCCAAGATGATGATTGGAAAAAGTGGAGGAGAGTGTGCATATGACATGTTTAGGGGTGGAACATTGTTTAAGGGAGGAGCGTTGATGACTGTATAATTCACCTGATGGTCGTTTGATTCAGTGTCTAAGTCAGAAACCATATATTTTTCCACACAATTCAATCTGACCACGATATCATCGAGATCATACCTAATGTCCCTCGTAATTCTCTTGATATCCTCTTGTCCAACAAAAATATTATAATTGTCATTTTGTTTGTCCCATATAACCATACTTAACAATGTTTCCATCTACCAGTGAGTTGTGATGGAGTGAAGAAAGTGAAATCTTCTTTTCCTGAACTTTCCAGGACCAGGAACCCATTTTAGAGAGCTACTACCAATTTAAGAATTAGAGTGATATATTTGGTTCCCAAACTCCCTCGCTTCTAGTTGTAAAATCTTCTTTTGAACTTCTAGAGGAGCTAAGTAAAAAAACATAGCTATTGATTCCCATCCAAATAATCGTTGGTGCCTAGAGGAGGAGCTGCCTGAAACACCACCCGATGGTTGGGAAGACTTTATAGTGGAGGCATCTCCACCGAAAACCTACCAAGAAAACACAAGACAAAGACTTGAAACAAGTGATAAAGAACATTTATATAGGCCTTACCAGATAGACATAACCTATGGAAGAAGTTCCACTGGAAGAAATTTTGTAAATTGACCCCTGAAGAAAAATACCACTGAAATGACAAAACCCCAAACATTTTAAGGAACAATAGGAGACACAATGTTTCAAAAGAAGAATTACCTTCGCGTTGGTAGACTATGCGTAGAAAGGATATTTGCTTCCAATTAGAGAAAAACCCCTGAGCCTGAAATGACAAATACACATAGCCGGATATGGCCACTGAGTCCCAAGGAATGGAAGAAACAAAACTGAACAAAATGTTATTTATTGGACAAAACAAAGGGTAAGAGAGGGAAAAGTGTCTATTAAAACCAGGCCAAGAAACTACCTTGAAACCAAACTCCGCTAACTAACATTGGAAAATGAAAAGAAATGTCTGCTAAGTTAGAATTTTGTGAGGTTGTTGAAGGAAGAACTGCAACCAATTTGAATTAGGAACCTGACCCACAACTATGTAGAAATAGTACAAAAAACATGGACACCATAGGTGAAACCAAATGCGAGACCAACATAAACTTCCATAGTACACAATCAAGGGATTTAGGATTACCAAAGTATGCAAGACTGGAGGATTTGAACAAGAGAGTGAGGTTGACAAAGGGTCGAAAGGCACTGCTTTTCCAACCGGGATGCCACTACAACCTTTTGAAGATTGAAATACAACTATGCACCTAGCCGTTGCGGCAAGAGAACGTGAAGACCATAAAACCCATTTTTTCGCCAACCGGAGCCAACACAAAGTTGCATATAAATAGCAGACTGCATAAGTACACAAGCTTCACAAGTAAAACATGGCTCCTTCATTATCCTTAGTTATAGCCAAGTGTAACGCAAGCTCCTCATTTTTACGATCCCAAAACAATGATGAGGAGTGAGGTAATAAATGGGCATTCCCTCCTTTACAGTATGAAGGCTTGCACCAACCAATCTGCTTTAGAGACGAATCTGCATGCCTACACAAGCGAGAGGAGGTTCGTTCACTGAGACAAAAATCCAAAGAGCAACATTAACCTCATGCATACAACATTTAAAGTGATTGATCCTAGGTTGGTGGCTCCCATGGTAAGAGCCCTCGGCATGCCACGTGTTATCCATACTATGCCATGTGAAAAGACTAGCTCTCTTCTCAAGTGTCATCACCTCCCACCCCACACAAAATCCTCATATGTAAATGATATTCTCTACCAAAACACGGATGCTAGAAAAATTATCATACCAATAATACCATGTCATTATATACTATCATAAAAACCTTGAAACACCACATAAAAACTAAAACACACACAAAGTTACTCCTCCAAAATATAATAACATATACAATATTTTTAACTTAAAAAAAAAAATATTGCTTTATTATTAAGATTTAAATTTATCTATTTTAACACAAACCTAATACAAAATATTCACCTTATAATAGTTCCTTTTTCATATCGAAACCAAATCTTTGTGGATCAAACCTTAACCACTAAAAATAATTAACTAATCATAAATCCCTTTCTTGCGTGACAATAATATGATTTTTTTGCACGCAATTAAATGAAAAGGAATCTCAAATTTATGTTCAAAATGTTCTCATGACTTCGCCGACACTAAACTTGTCTCCTTCCGTCAACTTTGACGTCCAATCATGTGACACTCACGGGATTTCTAGTGTGACGTGAGGCGGCCTGTCACCATCTTACTTTTTGGGTTGTGTGATTGTGATCAATCATATTCTCTTTCATTCGATGAACTCATGGAAAGTAGGTGTGGGAGCTATATGGTTGGTATAGCGATGTATCAATTTATTTAAAGTTGTTTTTAACGTAAGTTTAGGTTATAAGTTTTTTATTATTCGTTAATGATAAAGTAATTCTCTTAAATTTTTCTTAATTAATTAGCTTTTTGAAGTTTAAGTTTTAATTAATTTACTAAAGCCATCAATTTATGAGGTAAACTGTTGTATTTGAATCATTTTCTCTTCAAAAGATGATAAGATGGATAATTCGCTACCTTGCCTCTTAAACAACTGGCAACTACAAATCCTAGCGAGTTATAGAAAACCTAATATTCACATTTTTGAAGCTTAGTTTTACTTTTGGATGTACAAAGTACATCAATTTGATTACCATGTCACATTTTGGAATATTAGTTTTACTCATTGGTTGTACAAACATTTTGGAAGATTAGTTTTACTCATTGCTGGTACAAAGTACATCAATTCGATTACTTATGAAGTTCATGTTAGGTGATAATGTTGATGAAGATAATGTCAATTGTATTAAATGAAGTTAATTTCTTTGAAGGTTAGGAGTGTTGATGATCCACACACAAAAAAAAAAAATTATTCTACAAGATAAAGACTCACTACAAAAATTGAATTCTGTGTTAAGCTATTGTCTCTTGAATCATCTATTATTGATTTCATGGTGAACTGTGATGAGGGAACAAGTGGTTTTTTTTTTTTTAATGGATGCTTCTAGTCAACATGAGCATAGACATGTGATTTGTGAAAACAAGTCTACGTTTGGTTAAGTTATTGTGATTGTGGGGTATCTATTTCATTAATTCTCCCACTATTTGTACCTAATCGTAATTATTGTTGCAGGAATTGGTGTACAACAATCCTAAGAGTATCTTACACGAGACTTGAACCTTGGTGGGGACTTTAACAATGCTTACTTGTGCTAAATCGATGAGCCATCAATGACCAAAGGTGGAGTTATGACTTTGGTCGCGTCTCGACTTTCCTCCTTAGCCATATGTTAATAAAAAATGGATACAAAGGTACCATATGAATTTAATGGTGCTTTAGATGGGGCATGTTTTAATTTGGGACACCTCAAAGATGGTTTTGGTTTTGTTAAATTTAGTTCATCCACTTCTAATGCATTTGTAAAGCCCTAAACAACAATTTCTAGGCTTGTTTCCAGATAAAGATTGTTGTAGGCTTTTCTCATCCATGGTGGGAATTGTTCCTCTTAATACAATATTTCTAGCAAACTACCATGCACCTAAAACAAAGTTTGTATGCAAAAGTTATGGCCTTTACAAGGTAATGGTCCAAATATTCTCTATGCATGCAAGTGGCAACTATGCCAATTCACCATAACCTGAATATGGGGGGTGTTACGGGAGTTGAAGGTTGAGGTTAGTAATGTGTGTGGATCCACTAAATACTTATATAGGAATCATGGATGTTCGAAAGTAGGGATTTGGATAGGATTTCAACAACATAGAGAGGAAAATGTATATTCTAGAAGATTCTTGAAGGGCATAATGTCTGATGGCTTCTTAGTAAACTTTGAAAGCTTTTTAATCTATATAGTAATCTCCATAATGTAAGAAGATGGAAGGCATGATCTTTCAATGAATGTTGTTTTCTTATCTAGGGTAAAAAAATATTTTCCATTGTGTGTAAATTTCAAAAAATTGTAGTCTGTTTCACATGTCACAATAGTTAAAGAATCTGAACGGTTTATTTAATCATGTTCACACATTCTCCTTGTGTGTGGTGACAATTGGACCTACCATTCATGAACTAGGATTTTATACCCTCCCACCATTGTTGAGCACCACATGCAACCATGACGATGCATCAAGAGTTGTTGCCATGCAAGTGAGGTTTAATGGGGAAATGAGTTTGGAGGGTTGGGACTTGAGCATTCAAGAGAGCTCATGTGAGATGGTTCAAGGGAGGAAAATGGAAATAATGAGCAAAATAGGGAAAGTCCCCTTTAGATTGATGATGCTTGTCCTTTTTCTGTGGCCCTTCATGCAGAGTAATTGTCCTCTTTTATTTACCACTTAACTCATGGTAAGTCAACACTCTGGTAATTTCATCACTTTGGATTTCATAGCTTTGCTCATTCATTTTGTTTATAAACCCTCTACAACCATGGCCTTCTTGGCTTTACCCATGGCTCCACATGCTTAATGGAAAGGCAAGTATCCTTTACATCTTACTAAAGAAAAATTCGATGCTATTACTGTAACCTCAACATATAACTAGAATCAAGTTAAATCCATTGAAGAAAAGGTGAAAGTTGAATAGAAACATATGCAAGAGGTGGATGTGGATGAACTGATACAAAACATTCTTTATAACCTAGGTTTATGTCACACTTGTGACACAAAATTTCATAGAAATGTTGAACACTACCTGCACATGGTGGCATTTGTGGCTTGTGCTCTATTGTCTTGTGAAGCTAAAGCATTAGATAAGAAAAGCATGTTCCTTATTACTCGATGTTCCTAGTTGGTGAACAAGAATGGAGGCATGAGCCAAGTCAAGGTGTGGTGATCCTCTAAGAACACTCCAATGGCGGTCCACTCTTACGAATATGCTAGTTGTAGCAATCACATCTAATCATATGTTCCTTGCCATCGTTTATAATTTGTTTAAGTTTCATTGGTTTTTCTCTTTGAACACATATTTAGACTCCACAATTATAATATGTTTGGTTTCCTCCTTGGCAGGCTTTTTAGATATGAGTTTTTGGACCTGTCGTAATACCCTGTCAATTTTTGGACTAGGTTGACCCATATTCACTTTAGCCAGGTCTTGGTGTTATTTGTCTTTTTGAGGTTGTTTGTGATGCTCTCGAAGTACGAAATATAGGCTTTAGTTTTCTTTGATAGTTTTTCTAGCTTGGATTTAATGACGACTATTGTGTCAACATAGTAAACTTTTGAATCCCACAATATTTATATATTTGATCTTGACTCTAATAGAATAACATATCTTACTTAAAAAAAATAGGCTCATGTCTTAAAAATACAAAAATATAGTCATGTATAGTGAAGCATAGGCTTAGTTTAGTCATTTACAAGTTTATATTTGTTTTGGTGGGCTGGCCATTGGATCCAAGGTAGTTTATAAATCATGAATTGAGTATGTGGTCCTTCATAGAGATTGGTTTGGATATATTGAATCTCGATAGTTGGATTTAAGTTTGGTCAATTTCTATGTATTAAATGACTTTGAAGATTAGGCACTTCCCTGGAATTGGATGACCAACAAAATCTTTAATTCTCATTGTATGTTGTATGGGGATTTTAACATAGTAGATAACTAGGAAGACAATGCTAAAATGTTGTTTGTTAGAATGCATTGTAGTGAGAAAGGTGTTGGGATTCTTGATAGGTGGTGAATGCTTGGCAATCATGAAGCATCTAAAAGTTTCCTAGATAAACAACAATAATTAACATGGATCTCATAATTGAAGGTTTTGAAGTATTAGGATTAATAGCCAAGAGTTTCTTGTCAAGATGGTTAAGGCGGTGTGTTGTTATCACCCCACCAAAGTTGAAATGTATACAATGAAACACTTGTGCTTGCAAAAACTAGCAGGGCTAGGTGTGAGCATTGGGTGGCTTTGACAGGATAGATATCTATTACCAATGGCTTCTTAGTTAGACACCACTTATGCGACATGGCAAGATGTTCCTATTCCAATGTTAAATCTGAAATAGAGTAGTTGCATCTTACTCATGCTGATTGGAAGCTTGAGTCAATAAATATGCGTTAATATCTATTGTGGATCTCGTAACACAGAGAACATGAGAAAATACAGTGCTCTTCCAATTCATGCTCCCTAAAACATAGTGTGTACAAATACAATGATGCATGTGAAGATTAGTCTCTACGTTAGTCGATGAGAACAGATCATGATCTAAGCCTATGAACAAATTTCCCCTTAAAATAACTTAGAGTGATGATAAAATCATTTTCAATATGAAAATAAGTAGAATAATAATAATGAAGTTTAAGAGAAAACAACACTCATGATAAAATGCAAAAATATTTCAAATATATTATGGGAATCCTCCATAATCAATATATAGATATCTCTTTTATTTTTTCAAATTCTAAAATATATTTCTTCCATAAAAGGTTCCAAAAATAATTGAATTTGAATTTGAAAATAAAATAAGAATATTTATTAACAACAAACAAAGAAATAAATTACTATTTTATTGTTGGAAATAACAAAATGATCAAAATGTTCTTTTATTTTTATATATAACATATTTCAATATAAATTAAAATATTTAAATATATTTATAAATATAATAAATTAAGAAAATTACGAGTGATTAGAGATTTCCGGAATAACACTGTGTGATTGTGTAATATATGTGTGATCTGTCCAACGTTTCGGATGGTGACTCCATCCATCATCCAATTGTTGTTCCCTGATGATAGATGGAGTCCCGATCTGCTCTGTGGTCCTTGATGATTGATAGAGGCACCATTTGAAAATCTTGAACAGATTACACATATTACACAATGTTATTCTGGAAATCTCTCTCACCTAAAAAAATTAATTAAGATTTTAAGAAAATAAACATGATATATATATATATATATATAAATTCATAATTATTGTTGAATTAATTTTTATGATTACTTAATTTTTTTATAATATGAAGTGTATTATAAATATATTGATGTGTATAAACATTTATTAATTATTAAACATTAAGCTATTCCAATATCCCATATTACTTAAAATTCAAGAAGATAGATAAAAACGTAATTCTGATAAACTGTGTGTGTGACGTTTAAATTATTATCCTTGATTACTTTCCACATATCACTATATCTGTAGTTGAAAAATGTCTCCTTCGGCTGATTATGTTTTGCCTCTGGTTATATTAGACTACATAATATTTGCAGATAGCCTTGTTTTCTGTTTTACAACATTGGGCAACCAGGCATTTTGGTCCATATTCCAAGTGGTTTCACTGATATATGGTTTTTATTGTGCAATTTATGACTGAAACAGGGCACTACAGGACATCAATTTCACAAGTACTGCAAATACCGAAACTGTGCTGCCAATATCCCGTTTCATGATGCGATGTTTCTTAAAAACAGACTGATGTAAAGCATTCAAGGCACTGCGTATCTGCCACAACACTGACTTATGACTAGAAAGAAACTGACATGAACATATGTTGTAGAATCTGTCATGGCCCGATTTTTGCGGCCAGATAAATTTAGGGTTGAAACAATGTAGAATCTACATCTGCCGCTAGCACTGACCCATATGGGAGCGAAATTGGAGAATATCCATGAGCACCAACGTAGGCTAAAAATGAAGTAAAACGCCTCTTTTTAGGAATTTGGTACCTGCAATTTTAGTAGGGTAAATATTAAGTTGTGTGAATTCGGTACTTGCTGTAATTGCAATTTTAGTAAGAGGTAAATATTAAGTACCATGGTGTAAGTTATTTGCTACGATTTTTTATCTTGCTAATTGAATATCATTTTATTCTAGTCCAATGAACCAGAAGAAAAAGTAATAAACTAATGATTAACTTATTGCGTGGTGTTGGATATTTACAGCAATCTCAGAACTAAAAATGCAATTTCATCACTTAAAAATACAACTATTTGCAGCAATCTCACAACCTCAAAAATGCAATTTCATCACTTCAAAATACAACTGGGTTTTTCCTGGGTTTTCTATTTGTCCCAGTACTTCTAAAATGCAATCTATGAAATGGATTAGTCAGAATCGTATCATTTTGTTTTACCGGATTCCAGAGAGAGTGGCAGGAAAGGGGTGTTTTAGTTAATGCATAGACAACGCCATTGGCACGTAGGGAGTTTTCAGAAATTTCTAGCTCATGATTGACCCAGGTTTAGAATGAATCGGTGCCAGTGAGTCAGCACAGACAACATAAAAATAGTTGTTAAACATAATGAAAAAATCATTGAATGATATATCAGAAAGCTTAATTTGCAACATTGGCTTACGAAAGATGAGAACAAACCTACTGTGAAGGGTATGGACACAACATGATTTATATACAAAAATTGAATCAGACCGTAATGAATTTCACTTGGCTTTTCATCCACTGGGACGTGGTTTCTGTCACATTTTCATCCCACCTGCTAAGCTGAACAATCTTCCTACATTGACTTGAATTTTTATTTCTGACTTCTGATTTTGAGTTAAGAAGCTCATACTCAAAAATCATTTTGTGCTTTTTAGACATCCACGTTTTTTCTTTGGCTGTCTGGACTGACAACTTACAAACAATCTTCGAGAAAAGAATTTCGTTTTGCTGGAGCGGGTGATTTGAGAACATATATTTCTTGTGCTAACCACCCAAGTCCTCCAAACATGAAATCTACTCCTCACCATACATAAATGATGCTGATGCTGCAATGGCAAGTAAGATTGCTTGTGGGTAGCAGCAGGCAATGGGTGACTGTGCCAGTGAAATGCTGCCAGTTGCAATTTTAGTTCTTGTGATCATATACGTCCTTGTTATCTCCCACCAATCATTACTACTATTGTACAAAATACAACATCAAGGCCAATGCCAGGACCAATTTTAATAACATGGAACTAGCATTTGCTTGCTTGCCTTCCTGTAAGCACGAGGATGCAGCTCAAATTGCTTTGATTAATTTATCTCTTCAAATACTTGGCTTGCTTTGATGGCTTCCACATGGGTTTTTTTCCGTATTGCATCGTTCTCATGCAATTTTCTCCATTCCACCTGCAGACAGATGAAAGAAGGGGATGAGATGAAATAAAATATATTGGCTTCAGTGAATTTAAAATTTGAGATTGTAAAGGTTATGTTTATGTCGGAAAATCAATTGACACATGAAAACTGTAGTGCCCTTCATCCCAGAGAACATAAATCTCAGTGATAGAGCAGGGGGCAGGTCCTGGTTTCTATTTGTAACTTGTCCAACGTTTTTACATGGAATTGGAGACATGGTGACTTGAGAAGGGGTCTTGGATTGAAATGACTAAATGACATGTGACTTCAGAAACGGTTTTGGAGTATCAATCCACAGCTGAAACATGGTTAGGGCATTCACATGGTATCAGGTGTGGATTCGATGCTCCAACACCCTTTCTCAATCCACATCTGTTATTTAGACATAGGGCTGGGAAATTCTTAGTCACTACCATACTTTGGAGGGGACAAGTTAGGAATACCTGCCCACAAGAATGACTCTGCTCAGGTGTGGACTGACACTCCAAACAATTTCATATAATGACTGTCAATTATTACAATTAGTTTTTTGCTACAAAGAATTCATTTGCTTCGAGGAAAGTAGAAAGCTACCTGTATTTTTTGACGGTTTGAAAGAGAAGACCGTTTATCTCTATATCTGTTGTGACTGGTTGTATGAGTTCCAGTTCTTGAAGAGCAGCAATTGATAGTGTTGCTTGCACCAGGGGAGCAACAGCCAGAAATCTTCATCCTCTGCTGCTGCTACAATACACTTGTTTTTATTAGTTGTCTCTTTCTTGTACATTGGATGAAACAAACTTAATGACCACTTGTTTGAAGATTATAACTGGCAGTGGTTAAGATTTAGAGAGCAAGTAAGCATGCAGAATATAAATACTAATATACTAGAAACTTATTCATATTAAACCCTTGGCAGTCGTCTGCCATGCGCCAGGAGGTTTCATAAACCCTTGAGGTGCTCACTGCCAATCCCTAGTTTTGCGCAATTACATAATCCAATCTCCTAAATTGGAGATTGCCACCTCAAGGATTTTTTAAACCTCTCAGTACATGACAGACACTGGTTTAATATGGATCCATTGCCGCTGACAGTTCGGGCAGCAAACACAGATTTAAAATGTCTATTTTAGGTACAAGACAGACTATACAATCTCATTTGTAACAGAAATCTACCAGGAATAGAGGCCATCTTTTAACTCGAACCTTCACCCTTGGGGAAATTTCTCGATGGCTTTCTATCAACTTTTTTCTCCCATTGTCTTCCATAATTGAATCCTGGAAATCCCTCGTTTTGTCCGACTGCCTGGTTAGTCCTGGAAAGCTTGGGAAGCTTTTAGGGTCGCTTCTCGAACTCGGTTGATGTCCAAAACGAACAGATTTAATGTAGGAATCGCCGCTTCTAGAGGATCCTGATGTTCCAGAAGATAGGCAAGTAGAAGACCCAGTTGTATTAACTCCATCAGAAGCTGAGGTTGACACCACAGAAGCAGCTGCAGAAGCATTATCTGAAACTTTCTTGTCCACATGATTTGGTTGGCAATCTTCCTGTTTCACTTGTTTTTCAACTTCTAGCACTTTAGTGGGCTGAGTAAAGTCTTCCCGGCTTACAGATTCCATGCCTCCCCAAGATAGAGACCTGCATGAATTCCTTGCACTCTTCAGTGCCATGGCTGGATCTCCTCTGCTGAATGTATTCAGACAGGTTCTGCCTTCGAAAGATTGGACTCTGTCAATTTTTTGAGGATCTCCTCCGTTTGAGTCAATTAGTCGTAGAGTGGTATTTGATCCATGAATATTCTTAGACGGGATTGAAGTAGGTAGAATCCTCTGAGAAAGTGAGCCTGAATTCTCTACAGGAACTGCATTGACAATTTCTGCAACAGGAATGAGGCGATTTGCAAGGAGGGCAGAAACAGAGTCCTGCCTCTTTGAAGATGAAGACAATGGCCTCCTACTGCAGTAAGACAGAAGACTGGATGAAGAAGACGGGCTACAGTCTGGGCCCTCGAAAACACTGGCTGGAGATGCAGCCCTCATAGACCTCCATGCAAATTCTTCAGGATAGTGAAGATTGCCGTCCCAGACTACTTTCCCTTCACTACTGGTTTCTCCATTGGAACTCCCAGACAACTTCAATTTAGGCTGCAGAATGCCTCTGAGCCTGGACGACAGAGGCATAGGGGAGGTTCCGATCAAATGGGTATGGGCATGGGCATTCGCCAGATGGGGAATATTCAAGTTAGACTTTCTAACTGGAGGCAAGGAGAGAGACATGGCAGGTTCTTGTATGGATAAGTTATTCTTGGGTTTTCCCGGTTTTTCTTCCCATTCAAATGGAATTGAAATATTACAAGGTCTTCGAAAACCCCCTGATGAGCACTCTGAATTCGTGTCTGTAAAATCCTTCCTGGTGTGCAACCGGTTGAAAAACTCTCTTTCAGATTCCAAATGAAGATTGAGCTCCCGGGATATGGTACGAGAAATCGCTTTTCCATTGCATTCAACCCCGCTGATTTTTGAATCCGGTGACTCTGCTATTGAATTTCTGATGTCCAAGCGATTGGGTTCTCTATTACCAACACCGTTTTTCTCTGAGAGCTCTGCAATTACCTGTTCAAGCAACATCCTTGTCTTGCAATTATCGTCGCATAACAAATTGGGATAACACCTAAGCCGCAGTACTATCAACTGACCTATATTAAACCCGGGTTAGTGGAAAAACCCTACAGAGAAAGGTGCCAAAATTGCTGTAAATTCAGTAGCTTCGAATCTATCACTGCATCAGACACATCTCTGTGGATGTCAATAATCGGTTTGAAAAGCCTTTGAGGTGCCAGCCCTCTAGTTGGGACCTTAGATTTTAGGCAGTACGCGATTATGACTTGATTCATAGGAGAAACTGCAAAACTGTTAAAACAAATTTCTGAAGAAGTTAAGAAAATTGAAAGCAAATTCAGCTTGTTTGTGCCTCAGATGTCACTGTCTCCTTTATAAAACTGGCTGCTCATAAGAATCCCATTATTTCCACCATGTAAACAAAGCGTATTGAATACGGTATGACAAAGGCCACTGGCAAAGCCATTTTCGGCCTCTGATCGGTGGAAAAGAAAAAGCAGAGAAATTGGGTAGACTGAGAAGTGATGGCGAGTGATCACGAGATATACATATCTCTCTTAAACATCACCGTCTCTTTCTCTTTATCACACTAACTGGTCACGCAAACCATAATATAACAACTCAGCACGCAAACTGCCAAATCCTTAATGAATTTGTAGTCGTATGGAAACAAAAAGAAGATCAAACATGGACTGTGAGGGGGGCCATGTTGTGGGATGTTTGTGTTTTTTGCAGAGGGCTTATTTTAAGTAATAGCGGAGGGTTTTGTTATGCCTTGCTTACTCATGCTTCACAGTCATCGCTTTGATTGTACGCAAAGAAATGAAAAATGTGTTCAAACTTTATTCCTCAGACATTCCAAGCATCAATAACTATCCCCATGATCATCATATTGGGATTGGGATATTCCTTTCTGATTTTAAATTTCTGTTAACATTTATACCGTTATGCCTTTGTTGCAAATAATGCAAGCTCTAATGGAGTCACCGATCCCGTTGTTAGATGGTTTCACAGATTCATTCAGAAAACAATTTGGATTCGCGCATATTTTTCATGTAATTTCCTTGGCCAGCAGGCAAACAATTGCCATATGTGTTTCCCGGGCCGTTAATATTCTGTCATCACGCTGTTCATTTTTGGCAGCACAAGCAAGACCAAGAAAGAGTCGGGCTGCAGCGATTCGGGGTTTGTTGTTTCTGTGCGTGCTTGGCAGGCAAAGAAAAAGACCTATACTGTTCTTTCTCTTGTATGTGTCCTAACTCAAGGAATTATTGGCAATCAAAAGAAACATGGCCTCACAATGTCAGAAAGCAATCAATGTTTTTATCCATTGTGGCCCAAGGTCTCTGCAATGTGTAGAATTGATATCGTAAGGCCACTGTAAAAATCTAAAGGTATAAGTTATCTACATGTGAGGGAGAATGCAGTGTCGCTATCGATATATATCACACCTCAAAAGGAAAAACTTGCACCATTAAAAGTATAGCGTTTGTATATCAACCCAACACTCTACCCTGGACGGGTAAGGGGCTCAAGTGCATGGTGCGATAGTATATATATTTCAGAAGGAAAAGGTATATGAATAGAAAGAAAAGGGGTGTATATCCACCTCTACACTGTACATTTCCGAGGGTACTTTACCGAGGGTGAGGGTACTTTACCGAGGGTGAGGATTGGTATTTGGGAAGTGCAGGGTGGAGAGTATATTATATGTCGCTATGACAGGTGTGAATGTGGATGTGAGTGCGCGATTCCTATTTCCAACTCTACTGCAATATAAATGCAGTCTGACATGCTAGGGAATAAGAGTTGCCTTGCATTTATATTTCTCTCAAAGTTGATTTTGGCATATTAGCAGCAAGGCAACCCCTATTCCCCTTGCATGTCAGAAGCATTTATATTTCAATAGTGTTGAAAATAGGAATTGCCGATGTGGGTGTGTGGGAGAGGGTGAGTCTTAGGGAGAGTAATGGTGTGTATGACTTGGGTGTGGATGTTGGCGTGTGGGAGAGGGTGAGTCTAGGGAGAGTAATGGTGCGTAGGAGTCATTTATCTATGTGGTATATTTTTTTAATTGTTATAATTTTACAATTTGAAAATATAGGAAGGTAAAGTTTTTTATTGATTATAAATTTTGATTTTTTATTTGGAGGACTTGGGTCAATTTAGAATTTAGTTAAATTTTTTATTATACATTCTATCTTACATGTATCTTAGATCATAATGTAATTTTATTCATGTCTAAATTTTTTTGTTGAATTTTTATTAAATTTGTGGCCGAAAAGAGGTTCATTTAGTTATGAGATTAACTTACTCCCTTCATGGGTGCATGCAATGGTAAGAATGTGCATGAGGATGCGTAGGTGTACCTATATGCACACCCTCATGTGTGCAACCATATGCACACTTTCTATGTGAGGGTGGGTAGAGTGTGGTGAAGGCATATATAGGTGAGGGTGGGTAGTTAGGGGCAAGTTAGGGCCAAGGTGTTCTTCTGGGGATGTTACATGGGTGAGAGTGGGTGTTGGAGGTATAGATGCCAATGTAAGTGTATCTACACCCTAAGAGCTCATGTATCCACAAACATGTAGTAAATTTCCCTCCAATCATTGGAGTTTGACATTTGAGCTCCCACAAGTACACTCTCACACATCCATGTACATGTAGGTGCATGGTAGATGTGTGAGGCTCATCTAATCATATAGCAAAATTCTCTTCAAATATTTCAATCCAAAAAATAATGAAATGAATTCCCTTCTAATGTTTCAATCCAGGAAAACATGAAATAAGATCTCTTAATCATTTTAAACTCTAATTATTTTTTCAAAAATTTAAATTCATTCAAAATTTGGAAAAAAAATCTCCAAAGCATCATTCCACCACACATAAAACTTCAATCATAATATAGCTCTAATTATAATTTTCTTTTCTTATTAAACCATTGTCAAATTTATAACAAAAAATAATTATTATAAACTTAACGTATTCTAAATGCACTATCTCACCATTCATCTTTTCTAAAATTATATCTAATTTTTAAAATTTCCTTTCTAAGATATATATATATTCTCATCAAAATTAAAATTCATACATAAACACATTGTATCTAAATTTTTTGATTTAACACTTAAATCTATAATATTTATTTTTAAAAATATTTTTCAATCGCATTTTGAGTAGAAGCATTACTTCTTTAAATACATCAATTACCTCTTTTGAAGTGAAAAGAGATTTGATCCCTCTCAGGACTTGATACATCTAGGGTTAAGATGGATCTAAGTTGGGTTTTATATACACATCTATATCTAGTCTAGATCCATCTCTCTCTCTCTCTTAAGTCCCTTCTATCTCCCTTCCCTCGCCCCCCATCTCTCTTTCTCTCTTAAGTCCCTCCTCTCTCCCTTTCTCTTCCCACCCCTCATCTCTCTCTCTCTACCCTCCATCTCTATCATTATCTCCTTTCCTCTCTCGTCTCTCTCTCCCACTCTCTCCCCTTCCATCTCTATGTCTCCCTCTCTCTCTTCACTTTCTCTCCCTATATTCCCTCCTATCCTCTTTCCCTCTCTACCTTGTCACTTCATCTCTCTCTACCTCTATCCCTTTATGTATTTGTTCTTCCTTCCTTCTCTCTCCCCCTCCAACTCCATCTTTCTCTCCCTCCCCTATTCTCT
>APFE031726094.1:68221-99248 GCA_000404065.3 Pinus taeda | reverse complement strand
TATTGTAACATTGAAAGGAATATAATGAAAAATCAAGCTGGTAGTCCCGATTTTGGGATCCAGGGGAAAATCTCTGTTCATATGTGTTTTTTATGTGTTATGCTCTCGCATTGTTTATTTTTCTGTGATTTAGAATCGTATGCAGGTAATTTCTTTACAGGGTTAAAACCTACACCAAGCCTCAAGTGGGACCCCTTTAGCCTTACTTCAAGAAAGGATCAACCAACTGGTGAGGTTGGAAAAATTGAGAGATAAAGCCAGAAATAAATTTAGAAATCACCAAGTGATTGTGAAGAGATGGTTTGATCGTCATCTAGTAGGAGATAAATATTACCAGGTAGGAGAGCTAGTCTTGAAATGGGACAAGTTGAATGAGCCAAAAGGTAAACACACGAAATTCCAACACTTATGGCTGGGCTTGTTCGAAGTTGTGGAAAAAGATGGTCAGGGAACTTATAGATTGAAAAATTTACATGGAGAAGCTAAAAAAATCCCTGTTAATGGCCAACATCTTAAGATATATTTCTAGTAGCCACCACATGGTGGTTACCTCCTGAGTAGGTTACAATGAATTTTATTTTGATGTTAGCTTAGTTATATTTTTGTCCCTTCCATTTTTGTTGTTCTGCAAAGTTTATTTTCCTTCTGTTTTGACTTTCAGTCCTTTTTAGACAACTAATTTCAGTCCTCCATTCTTGTTTTCAACTTTTATAACATTCTTTAGATTTCCCTCATTCACTATCTTCACCTTTTGCCTCCCTCATTAACCTACTGATGAGTCTGCCGATCCTAAATTTATTGTTTCCTTACAAATCAAACAAAATTTCAATGCACCTATGAGAATTGGAAAATGAGTTGTGGAACTCAAATTGAAGCCACTCATTAGCATCTATTGGGAACTAGGTAGGATCTGTTGATAACCTAGATACCTGGAGCAAGTAGGGGCATATTTATAAAATGAAAAAATGTGTAACCACAGCTGCATTGGCATGGTAGAACACTGCATTTTTAAAATCCCACTGAGAGCTAGCCTATACTTGCTTGTAAGGTTTGCAGTCATTCTTCATTGGTCCCATCAACTACAATATGCTTTCCAATACCTTTCATCTACAAGTAAACCTCCTTTCATGGGCTAAGCTCACTGTCATATACCCTATGGCAAATCCAATTGTGCTCTAGTCCTTGTGCCTAAAACTAGAAGGACTTATTTAAAAGAAAATGAAATGTTGATTCCTTGTGCCAATCTGGAAGGACAACTTGTTTGGGAACTCAGTTGGAGTAGGGACTGTTGCTGGGCTCAGAGTACTGGTTGACACAACAAGCCCAACCTTGCTTGAGTGGTTTCAAATATGGCATGATCATGACTGTGCCCCATTCAACCTTATGAAAATATAGCACTAAAATTCTTATATAAAGTGTAGATAAACATATCTACATCAAGTTTGATGAATGATAAAGAGTTGAGGTACACACCTAAATAGGTATAGACAGACTAGTGATGGCTTAGAAAGGATTTTTGAAAGTAGACAAAAGGTAAAGGAGGGTCAATAAATCCCACAATACTACCATTAGAGAATGCCTGGCAAAAACCTATCAGTAAGTTGAAGCTATTTGTCTTTATCCCACCTAAAGAAATTAATGTTGAAGTGGAACCCATGCTTGTCCATCTATACAGTTTACATTTCAAGTTTATCTTACCACCCTAATGTTCTATTGATCCAAGGTTTATTTGGAAATAGAGATAATTGTTTCGCCCAATGGTTTTCCATTTCTTGTAGACACAACCACCAACCTACTAAAACCTGCTCTAATAGCATATTTGAATGGCCTCCCTAGAAGTTTGATCTTTTATTTTTCATAATGATAACTCTTTGAATGCTCTATTTTTATCCCAGGGATTTTAACTCTCTACCAAGTCAAATCTTCAATTCTTAATGGCTAAGGCCCTCTTAATAAATCCCTGTCACACAATCCCCCACTCTCTACTATGGTTGTTTTGGGATCCAACCCACAAAACCTTATATTGCATATTTATTTCTATCTTAATGCTTTTGCAATGGAAATACTTTACAAACATCCTTAACTTACCTTTTCTGTGCTTTTTCAGTCTTTACACATTTTCGTATGCTTGCCTTTATCGATATCACAATATCGCAATTTCCACAGGCACACTACGCATTCCACTCTTACATCCGATATGCGATGACTTTCCAAACTCCAAATACAGTTAGTTGCATCTATATCCTATCAGGTCTGCCATTACATCACATATTGCAATCACTTGCCTACCCCATCGCATATTGCGATCGCGCTTTAATGAAACCCAAGGTCCATTCACTCACCATTGAAACATTGTGATGTGATACAGTGGACCCACCGGTAGTATTAACTGCATCGCATATATATTTGAAGTCCAACCTTACGGTTGGATGTGGGTTTTCCTGTGTATTCCCATGGTTTTGATAAAAAAAATTGGTCTGCATTTTCAAAGGAAGATCCCATATGACGGACCCATCGGCAATATTAACCATAACACATATATATTTCAGGTCTGGCCGATCACTAATCAAAATTAGCGGACCCCATGGCCCATACATAAAACATGATGCGATATGGCAGACCCGCCAGCATTATTAAATGCGGCATATAAATTTTTTAGGTCCGACCTATCACTAATCGCAATTGGAAATTGGTGAAAGTGAAGCTCATGTAATATGCAAAGGGGTGATGATCATACTTGGCAATAATTATATGCCTAGGTGCATAATATTTGAAGTACGGCCTTATGGTCCAGTCGTGGTTTTTCCCGTGTTTTCCTGTGTATTTTGATAAAGTGTTAGGGTCGAGGTTTTGAAAGGAAGGTCTTATATGGCGGATTGGCCGGCATTATTAACCATGGGACATATATATTTTGGGTCTGGCCTATCACAAAGAGCAATCGGTAGACCCCAAAGCTTAAACACAAGGCACGATGTGATTGGCAGACCCGATGATGATTATAGATCTAGGGGTATATTATTTGAATTCTAGGCTTATGGTATGACCACGGGTTTTCTCGTGTTTTCTTGTGTATTCCAATAAAATGTGTGGTCAAGGTTTTCAATGGAAAATCCAATAGGGGTGATATTGCATGTGATTTCCCATTACGATGTGCGATTGTGACTTGATCGGATCACAACCTTAGCTAAACCAAGGTAGATTATTTCACACACTCCTTTTGATTTCAATTCGTTTTATCATTTTGTAAATTTTTAATGTGGGAAATATTTGTTCTTAAGTGTTTCTACAATATGTTTCATAATCATAAAGCTAACGTTAATTATCTCTACAGGTGAGGAGTAAAAGATGCATGAGCAGATCCAGAGAGTTCATATATGCTGGTGTGTTCTGTTTAAAGATCCAGCCTTAGGCGTTCTCGATCAGGTTTCCACGTGTTTCCTGTGTATTTCAAAAGTGAAGTTGTCTTGGGTTTCATCATGAAGAGATGACACATAATCACCCTCTTTTAATGAACATCTATTCATTTCCTCAGGAAATGAAGCACTCCAGCAGACATGCTTTCTACATGTCAGCGGTTACACAAACTATTCTATCTCTATATATTTTGATTTGTATATTGAAAAGAGAGGCGAGGTGAAAAGTTAAGGGGAGACTAAGGGTCATTTCCTTCTTCATAAGTATTACCTCTAGAGATGAGGGAAGGACTATTTTTTGGGCATAACAACTTTTGATTTATTGTGTTGGGAAACGGATCCCCCATGTAATGGTTTTGGCGCTTAAAGCCCACAATTTTGGGTAGTAGTGTTGTAAAAGCTCCACAAAGTGCACAGAGCATGAATAATGATAAATCAAGTCAAAGGGTAGTCTTCCCTAAAATATTGTAATTTAATATAGATTGTGTCGGCCCACCCATAGTCTGCGGACCATGGGAATGTATAAATAGAGCAAGGCTCTAAGGGTAGAAGGAAGCTTTTGGGTTCTGATAGAAAATATTATGGGTTGTTGAATACGATAATTGCTCAAAGTCTGTAAGTCCGAGTCTAGGGTCATAATAGGAGTAAGAGGCTCTACCGCTGTGTGCGCAAAGGCCTAGTTGACTCCATAGTTGTGTGCGCAGACCCCTGCAGCTGAGCGCGTAGGGTGGAATTGGATTGTACTAGAACGAAACTTAATAAAAAGATAAGTTGATATTGAAATATTGTGCATTTATTCTCAGATCTGAATATTTGTGTTTCTGTTATATGTTATGCATCTTGTTTTGATTTATGATTGCGCACACTGAATAAGGCGGAACAACGTAAGTATGCAAGATAGTTTGCGGTCATTCCAAGCTTCATCAAGACATCCCTAGGGTGTGGAAACCTAGTTCTAGCACCCTCCCATACTAACTCAGGTGAGACCTCAGTCTGTGCTCTGTGGACTGTTGCTGAAATAGTCGGTAGTGTCAGGATTTTTTTGGCTAAAACACTTCTGAACCTGGATTAGTCCCCATCAAGCTAACAAATGCTTCTATTGCTGGGACTAGGATCTACTTAAGGGATGTCTGATGTCAAAACACTAGAACCCTACAAAGAAGGAAATTGAAGAGTGGTTAGATCAGAAGCTTCATGAATTTGTGGTACAAGAAAATAAAACTCCGCATATATCCGAGAAGAAGTGGTTGGATCACTACGTATATATAGAAATCCACAAGTTCTTCTTCACCTCCTTCTCTTCTGAATTGTACAAGTGGATCGCGAGGCTAGCCGACAGCCAGGGAAGGTATAAGCTTGATCATCCAATAGTGTGCACTCCAGAGTTACTACGCAGGCTAGAGGCATCAGAAGATCAGATCATGAGGGCTGTTAACCATTGGCTCGACCAAATAATAGGGGGTTTATCATTGAATTTGTGATAGACACAACTATAAGCTACAACGAAGAAGAAAGACATTTTCTCAAAGGATCGAGAAGTAAGTATATCAAATCCTTAAATACCTGGATTAAGTTTTTGTTATGGGAAAAGAGGGTGATGTGAATCCATTGATGTCGAGGATAACGCAGAGCGGAAAATCTACAAAGGGATTGAAGGATTAGAGAACAATTCACTCATTTCATTTTTGCAAGAAAGTGAGGAGGAGCTCACTGGGTTATCCCTAGGAAGTGCAGTCCAACTAATAAAGAAGTGCATTCTGCAGCAACCAACCCCACCCATGCCATCACCCACTTCCCTTACATCAACCCCTTCTTCACCCACACCACCTCCACCACCCCCATAGTTCAACATGGCAAGCGTGATCAAGTTACCCATATTTAGAGTAGGAAATGAGGACCCAGAGAAGTTCTGGTTCATGGTAAAGGCAGTGTGGGAAGCCAAGGAGTTACAAATGATAACATTTAAAATGTTACTTTAGTGAGCGCACTACAGGATCGCATGTTGACGTGGTATATCAAGAACTATAGTGATCACCCAAATGTTGGAAGAGTGGAAGCCCAGGATGCGTTGAACAAAGAATTCAACTGACCGAAATCAGAAACACAGTCAATCATCGAATTTAAGGAAATCGTGATGCTTCCAGGTGAGACCCCTTGGGATCTAGATCAGCAACTGAAAGATATGATCCATGAGACTAATATGGTGCATTAATATGTGCATCACCGTGCCTGGTTTGTGGCATCCTTGACATTGCACCTAAGGACAACGTTGTCACAACTGAAGCTCTCAACCCAGGCTGAAGCATTATAGATAGTGATGAGGTTGCATGAAACTCCAATACAAGATCCTGGGTTGGGAGTTCAACAAATCCATGCACAACTACAGAACCTATGTTTGGAGATGCAAATTTTGAAGCAAGATAGGGCACTGCGACTAGAGGTACATGAAGAAATATGGTGTATAAAATGTAAAAGCCCAGCTCACAAAAAGGATCATCGTCCCATATTCACAAACTAATTGGTAGGAGGGGGCCAATGCCGTTAAGACCAGAGGTACAGGAAGGGCCAAGTGTGGCACCTTCACTTTGGTGCGTGATCTACCAGGTGGGAGGAATGCACACAACAAATAATTGTCATCTGTTGTAGGGCCCACAACAATTGTTTCCTAAGTTCTATAGTTTTGTGGGACGTGATGAGTGTACTTGTCGCAGCTATAAACTTAATGATGGATAGGTCTCTAGCATATAGGGTGAAAACTGAAACGCGAGGCCTTGACCCAGCTGCAAGAATGGTGCACAGTGAATTTCAAGGCTAAGGATGTGGATGAGGAGGAATGGGGCCAGGAAGGGGCTGATGAAAGTTAATTTGCTACAATTGTGGCAGACCAGGACACTACGCATGCTACTATACTAACCCGATGAGAATGTCATGTTCATATTGTCAATAGTTTGATCATGAAATGGTGGATTGCCCGACACTAATTGCACAAATGCATGAGAAAGGGGTGCTACAGCCTACCCCGACTCAAAATATCCAAATTATGAAGTCCGAACCACACGAAGAAGACCCCAGCATGAACATGATGTTTAGAAGTGGCGCTAACACAGGGGCAGATAAGGGGAGAAAGCTTGAGGAAGATACATGAGCTCGCAAGACTCCTATGAAGGAACTTGAGTTTGACAGCGAGCACGCTAGGGAAACATTTATGGAAGCCAAGAAGAGCTTCGCGGAGGCCTCTATGTCAGGTAGTAAGGGTGAACCTGAGACAGGAGTGGATCCTTTTATGCTTACTAACTTTTTAGAGACCTGCATGAAGCTTTTGTGCGATAATAAGGAATTTAAAGGGTTACAATAGTTGATAATGCGATGCGCAGGATCAGGTGAACCTTGCGTAGTATGGAAGTTGGGAAAGCATGCATTGCACACGGGGAGAGGGATGAAATTGACAATGCAGATCGGTGAATATGAAATGGATCAGGTTATCCTAGACCTAGGGTCAAAAGTGAATGTGTTACCTAAGAAAACCTAGGAATGCATGGGGAGGTCCGCGCTGCAGTGGTCCCCTAAAGATCATGCCCATGGGAAGATTGCAAGGAGTGACCATTGATATTGAAGGCGCTAGCACACAGATGGATTTTGAAGTAATAGAAATTGTCGATGATAGCAATCCTTACACAACATTGTTAGGAATTGACTGGGTGACAGATATGAATGGATTCATCAATTTGAAGAAGAGGAAGATGATATTTGAGAAAAAATCCCTTCATGTAGTAGTTCCGCTCGATCTGGGCAAGGATGCATGCTACACCAAACCTATATGTGATGATGGAAGTGACGATGAGATGGATTGTATTTAAAAGATAACTGCGTGGGATCAGGATTGGGTAAATCTGACTATAGATGGAAGCATTTGCCTGGGAGTGCACAGGTTCTTGCACCTCAGATTTTGATGAAGAAAATGAACACTGGCCCAATCAGTTGAACGAAGTAGCAACACTCTTTTGTAATATGATGACTAAATCACTGTGTTGCATAACAGCCCAGGTCCGAGATCTACCAACATATGATGGGTTGACAATGATGGATGAATTCTTAAATATGTTTGAGAGCACAGTGTCAGAGCACAAGTGGTTTGATGTGTTGAAATAAGTGCTGCATGCGACACTTGCGCATTGGTGGGGAACACATCAAGGAAGCTTTGAAAACTGGTGTGGTTGTAGGAGGATGATGCGACTATGATTTGGGGAACCAAAACTATGGATATCCAGGACATACGATGGACGCGATGACCCATGCACGCACCTTGAAAAATGGACCAAGGCCTATGGAGAAGAACCTCTGCCTGAATGTGTACACTTATTCTACCATACCATGGATGTCATAACTAGAAACTGGTACATCGAGATAGAACTTCAACATGGTACAGGTGAATGGGATGTCTTGCGCGAGGGATTGTTGTTAACATTCTCGTTTGAAGACCCATGGTTGGATACTGTTGATGAAGCGCTGCAAGCCATGAAAGCCACCATCTTCAAAGTACCACAGGAACCATAGGAAGTAGTTCAACTAGTATGGTTGACCCAATTAAGCCATGCCCTAGAACGTTACAACGTATAGGTAGAAGAGGATGGTGATGACCCTAGAAACATTAATATTCTAGAAACTGAAGGGAGTCATAAAGTTCTAGGACCATCAATTGAGGACCCCGACATCACTGCACCACTAAAAACCAAACAGGTAAACATTGGTATTGATGTAGAGCCGAAGTACACGATGCTTAGGGACAATTAGGACGATGCTATGGTGGATAAGGTCGTCAAGTTACTCTATGAGTATCAGGATTTGTTCCCAACCAAAATCACAGACTTAAAGGGGATCATTGGCAATTTAGGGATGATGAATATTACTTTGAAACCGTATGTGAAGCCAGTTAAGCAATGACCTTATTGGTTGAATTCGAAGTATAAATAAAAGGTCTGCGAAGAGTTGAACAAGATGCTTACAACAAGAATAATTGAACTAGTGGAAGAGTCCGAATGGGTAAGTCGTATGGTAGTATAGGAGAAAAAACAGAAGGGAAAAATTGGAATCTGCATGGACCTCAGGAAGCTCAATGACACATGTGTTCACGATCCCTTCCCAACACCATTCATAGATGAAGTAATGGAAAATTTTGGTGGACAGGAGGCTTACTCATTCATGGATGGATTTTGAGGGTACCATCAGATCAAGATCACACTGGAAGATAGGAGCAAGATAACCTTCGCAACTAAATGGGGCTGTTTTTAATACACTGTTATGCCTTTTGGATTGAAGAATGTGCAATGATATTTTCATGCATAGTGGTGGCGGCGTTCAAGGAATTCATCCACAAATTTTTGGAGGTTTATTTTGATGATTGGATTGTATTTGGCTTAGTTAAAAATCACATAGCAAGCTTACGGTTAATGATCGATACTTCTTGATGACACCAGATTGCGCTGAATCTTAAGAAGTGCACATTCTTCATCCCCTTTGGGAATTTTCTCAGCCATTTGGTCTACAAACAAGGCCTGAAGGTGGATCTTGCGAAGGTTGTTGTTATTCTCAATCTGGAAGCACTGCGAAGTGTCAAGCAACTGCGCGCCACGTTGGGGCACATTGGTTACTACCAAAAATTTATTAAGAGTTATGCACAAATCACGACACGAATGGAACAATTGTTGAAAAAGGATGCTACATATTGTTGGAATGATGAATGTAAGAAAAGTTTGGAGGTTCTCAAGGAAAAAATGGCATGCACTCCCATTTTGGTCTTTCCAAAATGGGACATCGAATTTCATGTACATGTTGATGCATCGTGTATCGCATTGGGTGTTATACTCATGCAGGAAGGTACGTAACACATCGATCACCCAATCATGTTCACGAGTCAGCAATTGTCCAAAGTTGAAAAGAAATATTCTACTACTGAGTGTGAAGGCTTGGCAATGGTATACGCGCTCCCGAAATACTGCCACTATCTACTTGGTGGACATTTCAAGATGTATACTGATCATTCTGCATTGAAATACCTGGTGAACATGCCTGTGTTCGGGGGGTGCATATGTAGATGCCTGTTACTATTTCAAGAATATGACTTCAAGGTCATCGTCAAGCTGGGACACTTGAATGCAGGACCAGTTCATCTCACCAATTGAGAATGGTGAGGAGTCAACAAATTTGGAAGAAGGACTACCTGATGCACAACTCTATGCAGTTCATGTCAAGGATGACCACTTTGAAGATACAATCCATTTCTTAACCACAGGGACCGCACCACAGGGATATTTAGTCCAACAGAAGAAAGAATGGGTGGTACGCGCAAAAGATTTTTCTGTCATCGCGGGGCACCTCTACAAAATGGGAAACAAAAAGATATTACAAAGATACGTACCTAAATTTGAACGAGGAAACAGCACAGAAATATGGGGGGAGGTTGCAGGAGGACACTATGTGGGATGCATGATGACACAGAAGATTCTTCGCGTCGGGATATGGTGGCCAACCCTACATCAAGATTCGAAAGCATGCTTTCGGGCCTATGACATATGTCAGTGGACTGGGAAACCATGGCGAAGGGATGAGATGCCACTGAATCCATAGATGATGTTGTAGCCATTTGAAAAATAGGTTCTAGACTTTGTGGGGTCGATCAAACCTTAGGGGCAGACGGGTGCGCATTACATCATCACAACGACAAAGTACCTAAATCGGTGGGCAGAAGCACAGCTGGTTAAGAATCGCACGGCTACCATAACTGCAAAATTTTTGTTTGAAAACGTGTTGACATGGTTTGGATGCCCGAAAATCCTAATGAGTGACTGTGGAACACACTTCCTAAATGAAACTATCAGCACACTCATAATGGAATTCTAGGTGTATCATCAACAAAGTACGTCGTACCACCCACAAGCTAATGGGACAGTGGAATCATTTAACAAGATTCTAGAGACTATGCTAACTAAAGTATGTAGTAGGCAGTGAAATGACTGGGACTTGTACATACCTGCTATATTATGGGCATACAAAACCACATGCAAGAAATTAACAGGTCGAACACCGTTCAGGTTAGTCTATGGCAAAGAGGCAGTTATGCCAATCTAGCACATCGTACCTAGTTTGCAGATAGTAAAAATGGAAGGTATGTCAGACTGTGAAGCCTCGGAAGAGAGGCTTGAACAATTGGAAGAACTTGAGGAAGAATGGTTTCAAGCGGGATTCCATCAACTTGTACATAAATAACATGAGAAAACTTGGCATGATAGCCACATCAAGTTGTTCACGTTCAAGATAAATGATTTAGTGTCGCTATATGATAGCAAGTTCAAAAAATTTCCAGGAAAATTCAAAATGTATTGGTTAGGACCATATGTGGTAAAATAGGTCACAGATGGAGGCACGGTCCAGTGAGTCAAACTTAATGGAGAGCCTTTCCCAGGATGAGTAAATGGTAGTCGCTTGAAGCCCTACATGGGTGGGCCGACTGATTGACTAACTAACCAAAGCATAGTCTCACCACTCCAGCTAGTTCAAAGAGAGTGCGAGACTATGAAACAATCTGTTAAAGAATTGCATGAAAATAAGGGTGCATGCAGGATTTGTATGTCACATGGGTCACAACCACATAGAAGGGGGTGCGCTGCTAGGAAGGGAATTAAGGAAGTGACTATTGGGGTCACTATTCATGATAAGATGTCAATGTTAAGGCAAAACGGAGTGGGCAACGGGCAATTAAGATATAGATTCAAAACTATATTTGGAATGATTGACCATAACTCTCGCATTAATGACCCAAATAAGGGGGGAACGATCAAATTTGAATTTCAACAACACTATAAATCACAGCTGATCCTCCACTGAACAAACTGTGGCATCTTGAGACTTAAGTTAGTGCATTATCGAATAGGTATCGACCTATCAAACTTCGATTCTTTGAGAGGAAGGTCAGTATTTCGGGGCAATGTAATGTCGACGGCCACGGATGCCATGCCGAGTTGGACGCAAGCGGTTAGAGGTGTACTAGAGATTCCTAGACAGCTAGCAGGACTAGTCGAGATGTCACCGTGAAGCCTGCAGTCTGGTAGACAATCTATGAAAGATAAGGATAAGATGGGGAATATCACAACAAAAGATGATAGCTTAAACAAAACTAAAGTGGGCCAAGTGCCCACAACATAACTTGAAGATTGGGACCTCACAGATAGCACCAAATCTCTTGCAAAAATGCAACACAAGCTTCAGCAGCGATTGAGTATATAGACCTAGAGATCATGAGCTTACTGCTCTTGCACAAAAAGTTCACGTAATTGACATCTCAACTGGAGCTAAAATCCTATGAGAGGTCGTTTTTTGTTACCCTGGAAGAGCAGAATGAGTAGCATCAGTTAAGAAAATTAGTAGGGGCAATGGAGCAGTCGCTTGAAGCAGTATTCGTGGTGGAAATAAGGGAGCAACAGATGGTAGTATGTCACTCACCGGGATGGTAGACCACAAAGCCTTGGCAGCGCAACATGCCACACTCACATAGTGACTCAGGATGAGTCACAAAGATTGTGTTGGGGGCCTGTTGGGAAATGGATCCCCCACGTAATGGTTTTGGGGCTTAAAGCCCACAGTTTTGGCTAATAGCGTTGTAAAAGCTCCACGAAGTGTGTAGAGAGTGAATAATAATAAGTCAAGTCAAAGGGTATTCCACCCTAAAATATTGTAATTTAATATAGATTATGTCAGCCTGCCCATGCTCTGCGGACCATGGGAATGTATAAATAGAGTAAGGATCTAAGGGTAGAAGGTAGCTTTTGGGTTCTGATAGAAAATATTATGCCTTGTTGAATGTGATAATTGCTCAAAGTCTGTAAGTCTGAGTTTGGGGTCGTAATAGGAGTAAGAGGCTCTACAACTGTGTGCGTAGAGGCCTGGTAGAGTCCGCTGCTGTATGCGTGGACCCCTGCGGTTGAGTGTGCAGGGTGGAACTGGATTGTACTGGAACAAAAGTTAATAAATAGATAAGTTGATATTGAAATATTTTGAATTTATTCATAGATATGGATATTTGTGTTTCTGTTATATGTTATGCATCTTGTTATGATTTATGATTGCACACACTGATTAAAAAGGTTAAGTAAATAAGAATTTGGGGCCACTAAAACTAAGTTAGATCTATAATAATACCAAAAGGACCTATGCCTAGCCTCCGTGCACTCTGCACTTAGCTACATAGAGGTTAGATAGATGTGTGGAACAATGTAAGTACATAGGGTGGTTCGCGACTATTCCAAGCTTCATCAAGACATCCCTAGGGTGTGGAAAACTGGTTCCAGCACCCTCCCATACTACCTCGGGTGATACCTCAGTCTACGCTCTGCATACTGTTGCCTAAAGGGCCGGTAGTGTTGGGATTTGTTTGGCCAAAACAATTCTAAACCTAGGTTAGGCCCCATCAAGCCAACATATTGTGGATAAAGAAGATTGTTTGGGTCAAGAAGGAGTCATTTGTTTTAGATTATTCTCCTATTTTTTCATGTGTTTAGAATCAGAGTGTTGTTGCTGGCATAAATATAAATTTGTTTTGCTTTGTGCATATTGATAACATACAAGTCATGATTATTCCTAGTTATTCAAATATAATTCAATAGCATGGTTAACTCATGAGCGGTTGCTGATTCGAAACCATATTAAACATCAATTTCAAGTTTTATTTGTATGGAAAGGAATGTGTATTCCTGTATGAGTAATTACATTGTAATTAGGATTTAATGCAACCTTGTTCAACTGTGAGCTAGTGATTGATTCATTCAGACTTGGAATCTTTAGATGATGTTTGATCTCTTTTGTTTTGTTTCTCTTGTTGATTTAATTGAAGTCTTCCTCCAGGGAGAAATCTTTCAACAACTATAATAGTTCATGGGACCCTTTAAAACCAATTGGAACTAGCTACTCCAAACAAAAGTAGATCTAATCGGGGCCTACGATCAGGTTAGTTCCCCTTGTTGGTATAGCGAAAATTCGCCATGTCAATAGAGAAAACAAAAATAATTAGCATTACATCGACAATTGGATCAGGAATCACATAAGCCTCGTGTAATTTTCCAAAAAAGGGGTTATTTGAATGAATAAAGGAATCATCTAGATAAATATTGAACATAACTGGAATTTTTCTTCTCTAATAAAAATTAGGGGAGGGTAAAGTTAGAAAATTCTTTGATTGATTGAATTTATCGAAGCTCTTCAGCAAGTTTGACCTGACATCTGGGTCTGAGAACCCTTAACTGCTCTCTCACCATGAGTGAAACCCTTTCACCCCTCTGTCTCAAAGATCTGAAAGACACTCTACTATCTTGCGCTTGAAATGTTCTCTTTAGTGAGTTAATCCATTTTTTCTCTCTTATTGTTTGACTCTATAGCCCTATGGTCTAAAGTCATCATTTTATCCATCTCTCTAAGCAGATCCCATCACTTTTAGAAAATTGTATATTACGAAGCAATTGAACACAAAAAATACTGCAGAAATATAAACACAGAAAATGCATAAAACAAGAGAGACAGATATATGTGGTTCATCCAGTTGGGGCTATGTCCAACCTGAACAACCAGTCCTTCCTTTCTATTATCCAGCAAAATGAAGAGACACAACCTATAGTAGATCTGTTGTAATATCCTTTGTTTTCTCTCACAGTCTCACTTCTCTGTTTCTCGCTCGAAGAATACACATCTATTACACAGCCTCAAATACAATGTCGTCATACAAAGAGAGGGGTTGTCTTCTAGGGCAAAAAACCCTAAACTAAACATAAGTTCTACCATCAGATAATTCGCCTAATGAACGGCCCAAATTGACTATAAATTACAATACTTTTACAAGGCAATTTTACATTTGTTTTTAGCTTTGGGGGCACTACCCCTGAACCCCCGTCGGGGGACCGTTGGCCCCTAGAACCCCGAGCTGGGGGGAATGACCCCCCCAGACCCCCGTAGGGGGGACAAGTCCTGCCTGCACCCCCCCACATGGAGGGGTGTACAAACCTCCTAGGGTACACATCCGGCTAAAAAACAAATACCTCCGAACAATCATGCTCCACACTCAACAATCACCTAATCTCAAATACAAATAAAAAACCCATTGAACAATCATAACTAGCCTAAAATCATATTAACTAAAGAAAAGTTAAATTTTAAAGAGAGAGTCCTCTTTGAGCATCAAGAAGGCTAGGTCTTGATCTCCAAAAGTGGTTTGTCGTTACCTTTGGTTCTTCTTTCTTTTTAATTCAAAGGAATTATCAGAGTGATAACATTTCTGGCGACCATATTGGAGACTTTGATCCTCAGTCTCATAAAACTTTAAGGAAACATTAAGTTGAAATTTTAGTCCCTTAAGGCCATTACTTGAAGTAAGGTTTCAGAATATTTCATAAAAATAGTTTAAAAACTTAAAATTTTGGCTCCTAAAAAGATTCACTATACTAGGGCCAACCCAGATCCAAACGCTGCAATTATAGTGGATGATACAGAGAGAGTTTTAAGACAATATAAAACAACAGAAACTCAAGCCAATAGTAGCAAGTTAGTTAGATCCAATCACTCCCTAAGGAGTTCTCAACTTTAGAGGACATCCCTTTCGATTTATCACTTGACCTCTCATTATTCATAACTAAATATGAGAATGCAATCCATGAAATAGTCTTAGATCCTAAGTTTGTGCAACTCATTGAATGAAAAAGGGTTGTTCATTTAGATTTAGATAAATTAGTCGTTGAGACTTTTGAAAAATTAGAAGCTTGGGCCTCCAAATTGATAAGTAATATAGGTGATTCTTACATTCAACAATCTACTAAACTAGCTTCCCTTACTGCTACTGCCCTTGGAGTTTCTCCACAAACTTCACTCATTGTAAGTACCCCTTCCTTTACAACAACTTCATCAATTGAATCTATATAAATCCGATCACCTAAACCACTTATTAATCAATAATCTTCATCATCATCTAGTTCACTTCCATTAGTTTCAATCCCTTGTTCAACCACCACAACTTTATCCCCTAGTCAAACCAGAATCACACCAATGGAAAACAGATATCCTCCTCTTGTTTTACTTGCCCAACTCCATCCCATGCCTGTAGATTATCAGAGTAAGATTTTCCTGTTTGATGCTACTAGTCATTTCACTACCCATCAGCATGTAAAAAATATGTCTAACTTTTTTTAATGCATGAAATAGAACACAGATGTCCAAATGAGATTGTTTTCCCAAACTTTAACGGGTGATGTCAAGAATTGGTTCAAAGCCTTTCCTACCAACCATATTGCAGACTTAGAAAATTTTCAAAGGTTATTCATTGATAGTTGGGAGAGAAAGAAGAACCCATTGAAAATACTTTCTGAATATGACAATATTAAAAGAGCTCCTAAAGAGTTAATTCAGGACTATTGCACTAGGTTTAATAATATCGATAATGCAATCCCAGCCAACATTAAACCTCCACATGACCTAGCATTAATTAAGTTCCCTAATGGTTTTTATACTCACATGTAATACCAAATAAGCGAGATAAATCCTGAAACACTTGAACAAATGCAGAGTAATGTTGTCAATGTAGAGGCCAACATATTAGCTAAGAAAGCACGAGTGAGGAATGAAACGAAAGTTGTATTTAAAGAAGAAGCTTCAACTTCAGATGGAAAAGTAGATGTTTTAGCTAAAGTTTAGAAAGAATGATGGATAGGTTAGATAACATGTAGAGGAAAAATCAATGGGAGAATCAACAACAATAACCCCTAATAAGAAACCCAAATTTTAGGAAGAACCCTAATACTACAAAAAATGCTACACCAAACCAACATATTAGGCCCCCTTTCGAAGAAGACTATGTTGAGAATTCACAAAACCAAGAAGCAGAGGATGATACCCAGATTAACTTACCAGAAACCACAAAAGAAGACACTATTTTTCTTAGTCAAGAAGAACAAGAGTTTTATGCTTCAGCAATTACAGTTAGAATCTGGTGAATATTTTGATTTTAAATAGGGATATGAGTTAGCTATATATGAACATAAACAGTATAACTTGAGAAGTAAGAAGAATAATGAGACTCCCATTAAAAAATCCATCCAAACCCAAACCAAGATAATAAAAGAAGCTCGAGTTAACACAGTGTTGCAAATTCTCCCTAGGGGAACAACTGAAACTTCAACCCCTAGGATTGTAGATATAACCTCCACTAAAACCAAAATAGAGCCTATCATTGAAAACAATCAAGATAAAGGAAATCAAGGAAAAATAGTAGAAACACAGACTGAAATGCCTACCACTGAGAAACAGGATAAAGACACTCAAACTGCACACATTAAGGAAGATCTGAATTAAACAAACAAACCTCAGCTCCCTTTCAATATTAAAAATGAAATAACTAAACTAAATATATCAGTTCCTTTGACCAAAATGGTAAAGAATGAATCTTATAGGTCACATGTAACTGAGACTTTGAACATAGGAGAGGGACAAGATTCTGTTAATTTGAATGATGACCAACCTAAATTGTTGTTTGGCCCTGAGGCCAATAGAATTCATCAACAAGGGGTAGTTCCTACTTTTTACCTCAGCCTAAACATTCATGATAAAATTTTGCACAATGCTATGTTGGACTCAGGAGCATCCCACAATCTCATGCCAAAGGTAATAATGGAAAGACTGAACCTAGAAATTACCAGGCCTTATAAGGATTTATTTTCTTTTGACTCTAGCTAGGTTAAATTCCTTGGTCTAATCAAAGAATTATGTGTGACCCTTTGGCAGTGCCCTACAAAGAGAATTCTAATGGACATTGTAGTTGTAAACATCCCACCAAAATATGGAATGATACTATCTCACTCATGGGGAGCAAAACTGTAGGGATCTTTGCAGTTGGATATGTCTTATGCTACCATATCAGTTTTTGGCCAACCAAGAAAATTATATAGGGAGACCTTGATCAAGTACATGGTCAGTGGTGAGGAAAAGCCACAAAAATTTCCCATATACTCCATGCATTCAGATATGGACTCTTTCATCTTATACAATATAGAAAATGATAAAAAGGAAATCACAACCAAAGACCTTAAATACATAATAGCTGACAGTGAGAACATATTCCATGAGTCACTTTGACATTTATAATTTGATGCATCTGTAAATAGGTTCGGGTCTCATGCAGGAGAGTGGATCCATAATATGGAGAATAATCATGTTGTGGGACATGCTTTTAGATTGAACTTTGAATGTACCAATAACATTGTTGAATAGGAAGCCCTGATTCTAGGGTTACAATTGGTAAGGAAATTGGGAGCCAAAAGAGTTTCCATCATGGGAGAGTCAGAGCTGATTATCAAATAGATCAGTGGTGAATATTCTGTCAACAACCCTAGGATTGGTAGATATAGGGATATTGTTTTAGACTTGATCAAGGACCTCCTAGAATCAAACTTTGCTGCCATTCCTAGAAAAAAAAACATGCAAGGCCACAGTCTGGCTACCTTTGCTAGTACTTATAAATTGCGATTTCAACCAAACAACCAGTACACTAGAGAAGTCAGGCATAGGCCTGTTATACCGGACAACCTTAAGTATTGGTATATTTTCTCCCAAGACTCTTAGATCTATGACTTCATGAACAATGAAGGTGAATTTTAAAATTGTAAGATAGATACTAACCATACAGTAGACAATAATATAGAAAGAAACTTAGATGTAAATATTCTCAATATAGCTAAACAAACTAAATTTACTAGTGTAGAAATAGATAGTTTAGAAAAGGTTGAGATAGATGAAATAATGGATGATGATCATGAGATTCTTAATTTAAAATTTTTTTTTTCCCTAAAGGATCAGTACCTTTAGAAGATTTGTTTGACTCTAATGATGTAGCTAGGAAACCCAAGATGGAACCTCTAAGAGCTGACATAGAAGAGGTTAATATAGGAACTGAAGATAATCCAAAACTAATTAAGATATCTAAAGCCTTACTGTCAGAGGAAAAGGTCAAATATATAAAAAAATTCAAGGAGTTTCAAGATGTATTTGCATGGAGTTATGAAGACTTAAAATCTTATGACACCAGTATAAGCCAACAAAAAATACCTATAAAAGAAGATCATCAAACTTTCAAATAGAAACTTAGAGGGTTAAACCTAGCTCTTATGCCACCCATAGAAAAATAGGTTAAAAGAATGTTTGATGCCCAAATAATAGCCCCCATTAGGTACTCAGACTGGATTTCAAACTTATTTACAACTAGGAAAAAGACAGGTGAAATTAGACTTTGTGTAGATTTTAGAAACTTAAACAAGGTCTCTTTAAAAGAAAACTACCCCTTACCAAAAATGGACCATATATTGCAAAGGGAAGTGGGCTCATCTAAGATTTCACTATAAGATGGATTCTTTGGGTATAACCAGATCTTAGTTCAACCTGAGAACCAAGCCAAAACTTCATTTACTACTCCTTGGGGTACCTTCATGTATTTGAAGATTTCCTTTGCATTAATGAATGCAGGTGCAACATTTCAAAGAGCTCTGTATATAGCTATTTCCAACAAAATCCATGATTTCTTAGTAGTATACCAGGATGACATCATAGTCTTCTCTAAATCTGGTAAGGAACACTTAGGCCACCTCATAAGAGTATTTATCAAATGCAGGAAATTTGGGGTTTATTTAAATCCTAAAAAGACACTTTTCGAGCTAGAAGAGGGAAAGCTATTAGGATACATCATATATATAGATGGGATTAGGATAGACCCTGCTAGAATAGAGGCCATTTTGACCATTTCCCATCCCCAAAACATTAAAGAGATAGAATCATTAATAGGTAAGATTAATTTCCTTATGAGATTTATCTCAAATCTAGCATAATTAATTAGGGAATTAAATAACATGCTAAGAAAGGACTCAACAATTCAATGGACATTGGAGGCCAAACAATCCTTTGAAGCTATTAAGGAAGAATTAACCAAGACTACGGTCCTCATTAGTCCTGACACTAATAAATATTTTATCATTTTTTCTTTTGCTTCAGAACAAACCATTGTAGCAGTCTTGTTGCAAAAGAACAATCAAGGATATGAATAGCCAATAGCATTCCTTAGTAAATCCTTAAGAGATGCCACACTCAAATACAATATCATGGAAAAATAGGCTTTAGCTATGGTTAATGCTATCAAATATTTTAGAGTATACATTCTATACTCTCACATTATTGCTTATGTTCCAAATTCTATAGTTAAGGACATTTTAACTCAAAATGGGCCTGAAGGAAAAATAGGCAAATGAATTGCCACAATATTGGAATATGACATAGAGATAAAACCCATCAAGCTCATCAAAGGCAAAGTTTTAACCAATCTCATGGTTGAATCAAACTTTTAGGCCCTTGATATCAACTTCATTAGTGCCCTTGATGATCAGGAAGAGATGGCAACTCCATAGATTAGTGAACCTTTTACTGATTCACCATGGTATTCAGATATTACATTTGTATTACTAAACTTACAAGCTCCTTCTGGATTTATAAGAACTAAAGCTAGATTCTTAAAAATGAAATCATTCAGATATTTTTTTGTAGATAATGCATTATTTTGGAAAGACGGTAGTGGTATTTTCTTAACATGTTTATTAAAATATGAAGCTAACAAGATTTTGTAAGAGTTTCATGCAGGGGATTGTGGAGGACACTTGTGCTGGCAGAGTACTACTGAAAATATTCTGAGGGTTAGTTTTTATTGGTCTACTTTGTTTGCAAATGTTAAAAAGCATGTGGCCTCTGGTCATAAATGCAAGATTTTTGAAGGAAAGATAAAACTTTTACCCTTGCCACTTAAACTAATTTCTACTGAGATGCCATTTCAAGAATGGCGGTTAGACTTCATTGGAGAAATACAACCAGCGTCCTCAGCTCACATAGGTGGATTCTAATAGCCACATACTATTTTATTAAATGGATAGAGGCCATACCTTCTAGGCAAGCCATAGAAACTATCATAATCACCTTCCTAAAGAGTAATATCCTTTCAAGATTTGGATGTCCCTAGAAGCTCATTATTGGTAATGCAGCAGCCTTTAAATCCAAAAAAATGATATATTTCTGTAACAAATACCATATCACCCTTGGTCATTCCAAAACCTATTACTCTCAAGGTAATGGACTAGCAGAGTCATCCAACAAAATTCTGGTCAATATTATCAAAAAGTTACTAGAAGTCAATAAAAATACATGGACCAAGAAGTTAGTCAATACCTTATGGGTAGATAGACTGACTACTAAGAAGTCCATTGGAACATCACCCTATCAGGTGATTTATGGGATGGATGTAGTTTTCCCATCATCCTTGGGAGTTCCAGTCATGAATATCCTCCAGGGATTGCAGGTGGAACCAAATGATATTCAGAGAAGAATAAGTCAAACCATACACCTGCAATAGACTAGAGAAGAAGTATATGTAAAATCATAGGTAATCAAGGAAAAGATCAAGAAATTCTTTGATAAAAAGATTAAAGTAGACGATTTTCACATAGGAGATAATGTCCTTAAATGGGATTCAGGGAGAGAAAACAAATGAAAGCATGGAAAATTTGATTTTCAGTGGGAGGGGCCTTATGTCATTTATGGTTACAAAGGCAACAATGCCTTTTTCTTCAGAAATTGTTAGTGTCGGTATCTTCATCCTTCCGTTAGAGATCAAATTCTCTTGTTGCATTGCATATTAGGTGTCTCGCTCAGTCAGCTACATTCCATTAGGATCATGGATCATCTGACGGTAGTGGCTTGTTGTACATTTGCCCTCATGCCCTTTACCTACTCGCCCCTTTCGATTTATCAAAATCCTCTGTAGTCATTTTTTTGTCTTTACAATTTCAAAAGTCATTTTTAGGGTTTCACTTTGAATAGGTCTAGGGTTTCATCAAAGGGGTTTCCAGAATGTCCAATAATTGTTAGCAGGTGCATGAGGTGGTTGAATAAAGTTCCAGTATCAATAAATTCACTTAGAAATGAAATTTTCCTCAAAACTCCATTTTGAGGAAAAACAGAGTATTTTAGGTTTTTATTGGATTAATTCATGTATTTTCAGTTCTCTTACATGTAAATTAGTTTAGAGGAAACCCTGGTCTCCTTCCTAAGCCTCAGTAGCTCCATCCCCTGCAAATAAAACAAAAATAAAGACAAATTAAGTCATTCAATTCATCAAAAGGCTCAAATAAAGTGAAAAGCTCAAAAAATAGAGTTGAAAAGTAAAGTTATATTGGAAACATTGTAAAAGTGGGTTTTTATGAAACAAAAATTAAAAGCTCTTGGGTATAAATCATTTTCTCAATTCAAAAGCTCATTTTTGTTCAAGAAACAAGGTTGAGCAAAGTGAAAGCCGTGTTTGAGCAAAGGGAGTGAGTTTGTTGAGAAATTTTCCAAATTCGTGGACGCGACGAACTGGGTGAGTGGCACAGTGCATACAAGAGGTGCGATGTATACAGTCGCTCTCCTCAGTGTTAAATTGAACTGGCGCAGTGCACACAGAAGGCACGATGCATTGGGTTTAAGGCATAATGCATAGAGCTACCAAGCCCGTTCCTCTCAAAAAATCCCTCAAAGCGCTAAAATCACTCAAAATTTCTAGTGTGCAAGTAAGTTATGCCCTCTTCCTTGCTAGTGAAGGAGTTTTTCATAAAATTTATGGTGGTTGTGTGAAAGAAAAATCAAACCCTACTTCCTTGTCATTTCTTAAGAAACTATTACCTAGGGTTTGCATTGGTCATTGTGGCTACCAATTTCATTCTACCACTCCTTCACTTTTCACTCCTCCATTTATTTTCTCACCTTATCCACCCATTCCCCAACTCCCATATTCAACCATCCCTATCCCCTATTCCCATTTTCCCAAATCCTAACTATAAACCCCCAACCCTAATTACTATCCCTAAAGCTTACATATCACTCCCTAATCCGCTATTTCCCTGCCCTAATAGTCCCAAAATCCCTCATACTCACTCCCTCCACAGTCCCTCATATACTTTTCTCTTGGTGGCAGAAAATTGAAAACACCATAAATTTCCTACTACTCAACAAGAAAACTCACCCACTAGCAGACATGGAGTCTGATCCTTCATATGACCATGATGAAGAGACAAACAGTGACTCTCAGAGGTACATGCACCAAGGAGGCCTCATAAGGATGGCAAGCATATACGAGAGGAACCTACTACCCTTGCCAAGATACAGGCCTACCCTCTTGCCATCACATGCTTCTAACACCATTCTTGCTATGAGTTCTATGAGATGGTTTCTAGAGTTCAGTATCACCATGAGTTGGCTCGGTCTTTTGCGCTTCATTTACATAATGGTCAAGCCACTTTAGCTGATGTAACATTCATTTTAACACCAGAATCTATTTCTCTAGCAACCGATATTCCTAATATTGGAGAGTAATGGAACAAAAGGCAACAAATTGACAGGGAATATTATGAAACATACATAAAGCCTGACTATTTGAGACAGCTCAACAGAGTTTTTCCCTTTCAGTACCTCAAAGATTCTTATGATCCTTTAATGAAACTAATAATGAAATATTTCAGCTGTGAGGGCCAGTTTTTTTGCCTCTATGCCTATCATATCAGGTTGCTAATGCACTTTACCAGGGTGAGAATGATGAATCTCCCCTACTTCATGTGCTGAAATATTGAGAATATGACCACTCTAGTACAACACAAGACTCCTCAGCATCAGTTCAACAATATATATCATTTTTCTCTCATTAAAATCGAGGTCGTGCATCATCTTGATTTACAGGGCATCACATAGGGGACCTCGTTTCTCATGACTTTTTTACAGCTCCTTAGGGACCTCCAGAGGCTTTGCATGAGACAGGTGGACCCTCATATCAGCAGGAGGGTCATGGGACACAGACCGCTAGTATGCCGATGCTTATCACCTATCAAAAGGGCACCATATGGTTGTTTGTAGTAGCAAAGCGAGTATTATTACCACCTGGGGTGGAAGGGGTCTTGCTTCCTTCATCAGCACAGCAGGTTCAGGAAAAAGGCAAGAGGCCATTACATGATGAGGGGCCTTCAGGTGAGGAGGAGACTAATTTCATTCTCATTGAGGACGATGATACTGATTTAGGCCCACAAAGCTCAAAACTCAAAGAGATCATCTAGGAGCAATAAGCGGATATCAATGCTTTGTCCCTCAACTTGGAAAGGGCTAAGTGGATAATAAAGTACCTAGAGGAAAGAAACAAGCAGCTTGAGGATCAGCAAGCGATTATGGAGTTGCAAAACATACGAGAGAATTGCTAAGCTACTAAAAGGAGGAAGGTGGAGCTCACATCACTGGAGAAAGAAATCAATGCTGACCGGGAATCATGGCTTGAAAGAGTTAATATCCACTAAGAGAGGTTGTTAGAGAAGACCAACAGGGAGAAGACATTGTTGAGGCATATGGCTTATCATTACATGGTGAGAAACAAAGTCTACAAGGCAAGAATTAGAAACATGAAGGCCAAGTTGAAGAAGGCATCGAGGTGGCGAAAGGAGCATGATAGACTTTAGATATTGGCTAAGGCTTCCTTGGCCCAACACAGCTCTTAATGGGGAAGACTCAGCCCAAATTTCAGAAAATTTGGGACACTTTTTGCACTTTTGGAGTTTTTGGCACAAAAAACAGAATTTTCTGCCCTATGCGCTGCGCCACCTGGCGCTCGCTTTTGATGGGAGCCTCCAAATGACAAAAACTCAGCATTTTTGGATTTGGCATGGAAACATATGCTTTCCTTCCAACGGCCAAAAAAATTTCACAGGTTTTGAACCCTCAAAATGGTCAAAAACACTCAAACAATGACCTTACTGCCCCTATTTTGACACATAGGAAGCAGTGTTGGGAGAATTCAGTTTTGGAGTAGCAAATGGAGGCTAAATTCAAAAATTCCACTTGGGTTGGAAATCAAACAAGTAGACCTTTCCAACAAGAACAATTGGAGAACATTTGGACACTAGGAAAGCCTCCAAAAGTGGCTACAAATAGGTGTTATGCATAGGGAAATCAGCTCGGCGCATTGGGTAAACTTTGCTCAGTTTGACCAAGAATGCTCTGTTTTTCGCCTAGCTTTTGGGAAGTTTGACTTTTCTCCTTCTTAATGTCAAAATTGTGATGTAATTTCATGTAAATGGATGGATCTTGATGTAAATATTTCAAATTTTCACTCATGGAGGTAGATTAATCTATCAAAAATTTGTTTCCAACCGAATGAATCAGTTCCCTAGTTTCTAGAGGCACGCTGTTCCACTGCCTAATTTCTAGTTCTCGGTTTAGAATTAGTTGGAACAGCTCCTAAACTTATGAGCCCAACCCCTAGAGGCTAGGATGAGTTATGGTTTGTCTATATCTTGTGATTTTTCAGTCATTAGCATGTTTGGACTTTTGAGAAAGCAAGGAGCTTCATTGTATACTCAGATCAGCATTTTGGCCAAGGAATAGAGACCAGGGTTTGTAGCACTCTTTGGGATTCATGTGGCATTTTGTTTTGGTACAATGCTTTCTTCTATAATTGTGAATTTACTTATTTGTTATGTATGCCATTGTCTATCTTGTTTCCTCTTAAATAAATCAAACAAGGGTAAAGGTAGAATCCATTGAAATTGCAGTGCTCTACCTAGGGTTTGCTTTAGTTTTTGATGTTTTCAGCTGTTTGAAGAGGGTCCATGGCTTTTCCTACCCTATTCAACTACTCACCTATCTAATCTCTCCATCTCATTCAATTTGAAGTGCCAAATCAGTTGCCTACCTTGCCCCATTGAGATCTCTGCAAAATTGAACCTCATTCCCCGCACCCAAAATCTTCCTTTCCATTGGAGCCAACAAAAACATCATTCTATTCAATCAAACTCTTTTACACACATACCTAGCCTAACATTAGTCATAATATTAGTCATCTCAAGCCCTTATTGATCATATTTTTGCTGATATTGACCAGGACAGAGCCCTCTCCTGACCTGGTAGGGCTAGCTACCATGTTAAGCGTGGTTTGATGTTACCCTAGATCCTACCTCTCTCAACCTGAGGTAGATTTAGGCCCTAACATAGTGGTGACTCCATTGGGGAAGAAAAATTTATTATCATTGTTTTGCTTTATAAACTACAGACAGAATCTGAAGATTAGCCAGGTAGCCTTCGAAACGCTTTTGCTTTGCATTAGCGCAAGTAGATAAAAGCTACTTCAGTCAATCTGCAGTCTAGTTTATGAACTAAACATCTGGTTTCCTTAGTAAAATGTGATCAAGCTTAGATCTGATTATTGATAGTGGACCATGATCAGACACAGGAAGGCTGAAATCATTCACCTGGTGACTCCGGTGTCGAAGAATCCTAAGGGTCAGAATTTTTATGGTGACTCTACCCTTCAAAAATCAGTAGCCTAAAGACTTTCTTGGTGAATTCATTATTATCAAAATAGTTTCGCTGGATCAAAGGTATGCTCCCATGAGCCGAGATCACATTCCACATTTTCCAAATAAAATTCCTAAGGTAGATTGGCAAAGGAATTTGCCTAAGTTTTAAGATGATGATAGGAAGGACGCTGCTTTACATCTGGTTATATTTCACATACATATTCGCAAGTTAAAGGTTGATTTTCCTAAAGATTGCTTGATGAAGATATTCATGGCCACTCTGGAAGGTGAAGCCTGATATTGGTATGAAAGTTTGCCCCCTGCTTGTATTTACTATTTGAAGGATTTTCATACCATGTTATTTGAGAGGTATAAAGAATCTTATCCATCCTTAACCTTAGTTCAGAACTGTTGCAAACATGTTTATAGTTTTATTGAACATCTTGAGAAAGTTTATGAAGATGATGACTTCATGGATGATGAGATCATGGAAGCCTTGTTCAAAAATCCATTTCAGCAGCATAAAGAGCGCTTAGAAGATACTCATCAAGATGCTTAGGAAACTTTGTAGCCGGATCAAGATCTTAGCACAGTGGAAAATGATGAAAGAGAAGGTTTTATTTCAAACCTATCCATAGAAGAAAACAACATGCATGAAAGTCAAGTTTCAATTTCAGAATATGATAAATTCAAGATAGCTATTTCAGATCTAGATTCAGATCATGATGATGAAGACTACCTTGTTTTGAATCCCATGAAGGAGAGCTCTACTGTTGAGATCATATGGAATGAAGAAGACAAAGTTACTGACCCAAGCCTTCATGAGGAGGTAATCCAATGATTTCATGAAAAGCAAGATGAGAACTTTGTTCAAGTAAGTGAAAAATCTTCTTTTGATAACTCAGTGGTAAAAGATAATTTGATTGCCATGTCATATGAAGATGATCAACAATGTTTTCAAATTTTAGAAGATCGGGGAATTAAGGATTTTCATTCTGGTTTCTCATGTTTTGAAATGTTATTTCATGAAGACAATAATTACTTGAAGAAAACAAACTGAATGTGCTTTCTCCTTTGTTTGAAGATGAGATAGATCTACTTCTGAAAGGTCAGATTACATCCCAAGCTAATGCAGGTCTGCAGTGTGCTCATGGTCGAGAAGGTGCTGGTGAAACTTCTTTTTATTTTGAAAATGACGATAGTCTTGAAATTAGATTTATAGATCAGAAAACAGATAATATTTTCTTTCATGAAAATGATAGGGCTGTCATGTTTCATAATCTTGAAGATTGTTTTCTATTTAAGAATGACCTAGACCATGAAATTGAGGAATACGAGCCTAAGAGAGACAATATGCCAGAATTTCTCATGGTCAAGGAATTTACAGCTAACACTTAGATGGCAGAAGCTTATACCTCTCTGTGCCTTCCTATCACTCGGCAACCAGTTCTTCTTTCAGATCATAATGAAGGGAGTACTTGTGTTTTTGTCGCTGGATCTCAAGACAAGCTAGTGCTTTAGGATATTCAAGATCCCCTCAGCATTCTTTTGCAAGCATTAGAAAAGATAAATGTTGCCTAGTTCATTATCATAAGCCTTGGTTTCAGTGGTTATTGTGAGCTGCCTACATGTACATCATTTTTCCTGCTCGGGGAAAATGAGAGCAGAATTTCAGTATGTAGCCATCTGCTGGATTGGTTATATTGGAAGGCTCACTACACATGATTGTACATATTTCATCAGTAAGCAGGTGGTTGTCATCATGCTTTGAAGCTCTCAAATCTTGATGGTCTGCTGCCATTTAAAAGCTTTGTAAGTACTTGTTTCAGTTAAGTCAGGCTTGAGTCATTTTTTGTTTTCGTCAGTTTTGAGTGTCCAGTTTCAGATTTTGAGAGTCTTGTTTTAGTTTTGAATTAAGTCAGTTCAACTATGAGTCTTGAGTCAAAGTTTCATAATAATTGGTTTGTCGAAGTTATTGAATCCATAGCCGAATGGATGAAGGCAATGCCTACTTTCCTAGAGATCTATAGTTCTTGGCACCTCCAAGGAGCTACCATCCCCATTTGAGCCAATGTTAGTGTCGGTATCTTCATTCCTCCATCATAGATCACATTCTCTTGTTGCATTGCATATTAGGTGTCCCACTTAGTCAGCTACATTCCATTACGAACATGGATCATCTGACTGTAGTGGCTTGTTGTACATTTTCCCTCATGCCCTTTACCTATTGGAACCTTTCCGTTTATCAAAATCCTCTGTAGTCATTTTTTTGTCTTTACAATTTCAAAAGTCATTTTTAGGGTTTCAATTTCATTAGGTCTAGGGATTCATCGAAAGGGTCTCCAAAATGTCCAATAACAGTTAGCAGGCACATGATGTGGTTGAATAAAGTTCTAGTATCAATAAATTCACTTAGAAATGTATTTTTCCTCAAAACTCTATTTTGAGGAAAAACAAAGTATTTTAGGTTTTTATTAGATTAATTCATGTAATTACAGTTCTCTTATGTGTAAATCAGTTCAGAGGCAACCCTGGTCTCCTTCCCAAGCCTGAGTAGCTCCATCCCCTACAAAGCAAACAAAAATCAAGGCAAATTAAGTCATTCAGTTCATCAAAAGGCTCAAATAAAGTGAAAAGCTAAAAAAAAAGAGTTGAAAAGTAAAGTTATATTGCAAGCATTGTAAAAGTGGGTTTTTATGAAACAAAAATTAAAAGCTCTTGGGTATAAATCATTTTCTCAATTCAAAAGCTCATTTTTATTCAAGAAACAAGGTTGAGCAAAGCAAAAGCCATGTTTGAGCAAAGGGAGTGAGTTTGGAGAGAAACTGTCTGAATTCGTGGGCGTGGTGCACTGGGTGAGTGGCACGGTGCATACAAGAGGTGCGACACATACAATCGCTCTCCTCAGTGTTAAATTGAACTGGCACGGCGCACATAAAAGGCACAATGCATTGGGATTGAGTTGCGGTGCATAGAGTTTCCAAGCCCGTTCCTCTCAAAAACTCCCTCAAAGCGCTAAAATTTCTCGAAATTTCCAATGTGCAAGTAACTTATGCCCTCTTCCTGGCTAGTGAAGGAGTTTTTCATAAAATTTATGGTGGTTGTGTAAAAGAAAAATCAAACCCTACTTCCTTGTCATTTCTCAAGAAACTATTGCCTAGGGTTTGCATTGGTTATTTTGGCTACCAAGTTCATTCTACCACTCCTTCACTTTTGACTCCTCCATTTATTTTCTCACCTTATCCACCCATTCCCCAACTCCCATATTCAACCATCCCTATCCCCTATTCCCATTTTCCCAAATCCTAACTATAAACCGCCAAAACCTAATTGTTGTCCCTAAAGCTTACATATCACTCCCTAATCCCCTATTTCCCTAACCTAATAGTCCCAAAATCCCTCATACTCTCTCCCTCCACAGTCCCTCATATACTTTTCCCTTGGTGGCAGAAAATTAAAAACACCATAAGTTTCCTACTACTCATCAAGAAAACTCACACACTAGCAGACATGGAGTCTGATCCTTCATATGACCATGATGAAGAGACACATGGTGACTTTCCTACAGAGGTACATGCACCAAGGAGGCCTCATAAGGGTGGAAAGCATATACGAGAGGAACCTACTACCCTTGCTAAGCTACAGGCCTGCCCTCTCGCCATCACATGCTTCCAACACCAATCCTACTATGAGTTCTGTGAGATGGTTGCTAGAGTTCAGTATGACCATGATTTGGCCCGGTTGTTTGTGCTTCATTAACGTAATGGTCAAGCCACTTTAGCTGGTGTAACATTCACTTTAACACTAGAATCTATTTCTCTAGCAACTAGTATTCCTAATATTGGAGAGTAATGGAACAAAAGGCAGAAAATTGACAGGGAATATTATGAACCATACATCAAGCCCGACTATTTGAGACAGCTTAGCAGGATTTTTCCCTTTCAGTACCTCAAAGATTCATATGCTCCTTTAATGAAACTGATAATGAAATATTTCAGCTGTGAGGGCCGGTTTTCTTGCCTCTATGCCTATCATATCAGGTTGCTGATGCACTTTATCGGGGTGAGAATGATGAATCTCCCCTACTTCATGTGCCAAAATATTGAGAAGATGACCACTCTAGTACAACACAAGACTCCTCAGCAGCAATTCAACAATATATATCATTTTGCTCTCATTAAAATCGTGGTCATGCATCAGCTCGGATTGCAGGGCATCACATGGGAGGACTTCATTTCTCATGACTTTTTTACATCTCCTCAAGGACCTCCAGAGGCTTTGAATGAGACAGGTGGACTTTCATATCAGTAAGAGGGTCATGAGACATAGACCGCTACTATGCTGGTGTTTATCACCTATCAAAAGGGCACTAGATGATTGTTTGCAGCAGGAAAGCAAGTATTATCTCCACCTGGGGTGGAAGGGGTCTCACTTCCTTCATTAGCACAACAAGTTCAGGAGAAAGGCAAGAGGCCATTACAAGATGAGGGGCCTTGAGGTGAGCAGGAGACTAATTTCATTCTTGTTGAGGACAATGATACTGATTTGGGCCCACAAAGCTCAAAACTCAAAGAGGTCATCTAGGAGCAACAAGCGGATATCAATGTTTTGTCCCTCAACTTGGAAAGGGCTAAGTGGATAATAAAGTACCTAGAGCAAAGAAGCAAGCATCTTGATGATTAGAAAGTGATTATGGAGTTGCAAAACATACGAGAGAACCGCCAAGATACTAAAAGGAGGAAGGTGGAGCTCACATCACTGGAGCAAGAAATCAATGTTGATCGGGAATCATGGCTTGAAAGAGTAAATATCCACTTAGAGAGGTTGTTAGATAAGACCAACAGGGAGAAGACATTGTTGAGGCATATGTCTTATCATTACATGGCGAGAAACAAAGTTTGTAAGGCAAGAATAAGAAACCTGAAGGCCAAGTTAAAGAAGGCATCGAGGAGGCGAAAGGAGCACGATAGACTTCAGATATTGACTGAGGCTTCCTTGGCCCAACACAGCTCTTGATGGATAAGACTCAGACCAAATGTTAGGCCCCTATACTGCTAGTGTAACCCCTTATTGTTATTAGTACAACCCACTTATTATATTGATGTACCCATATAGTGCCCATATTTTTACTATTGTGCCCCATAGAAGCCCACTATTGTTATTATTGTGCCCTTACATTATTATTGTTAT
>APFE031726094.1:40259-55789 GCA_000404065.3 Pinus taeda | reverse complement strand
TACCAAAAAGGTTCTATTGAACTAATCCTGGCTCAAACCCTTAATCTACTGAACTAACTCCTCAATGTCCTCTCTAGTTCCTCGAACCATGAAACTTCCTTAAGAGTTATAATTGACTTCTAACTCTCTTTTCATTACTAACCACTCATGTTCTCCTTCATTCGAGAGCATTTACAAACCTCCACTCACTATCTAATTAATTCAAAACTTAGGAATTCAACTTCCTTAAAACACATGACCCCCCATGTCTATTAAAATACAATGATTTTCTCTTGGTTTGAATGCTCCTACATCACATCCCCATGTGGAGCCACTGTTAGAGTCCTATAGTGATGGGATTCGTAATTTTGAGCTAGCTAAGGTTAAGCCTTGTAATATTGTACATACCTTTGCTTTCTACAAATGTTTTCCATATAAAAAATAAAAAAAAATGTAAAGAGGGTATGCCCTAAAAGAAATATCAAAGGATAAAAAGAAGAAGAAAAGATAAAAGAATTAAAATATATGAACCCCAAAAACAAAAACAAATCATGAAAATGTGCAAGTCTAAATGCCACTACTATTTTACTTCTTTTGCAAATAATGGTTGTGTGCAACTTGTCATACATGCCACAACCCATGTTAGTCAAACTACTTAATCTTGACCATTTCATGCTTTGAATTTTATGTTTATAGTTAGAGAATAAAATTTGACCAAACAGCTTAATCTTGGCAGATCATTAGATAGGTAGAGAAAATAAGAGGAGCTCATCAGCTTAATCTGAGGCCTTGGAAGATATAAGGTTAGAATTAGATAGTTTACTTTTCAAAATAAAAAAGAATGATAAGGGTTTGCTAGCTTAAGTGCACCCACCAGAATGAAGAAAAAATGGTAGGTAAGTAATGGGTAAGTAGAAGAAAGGTTTTTGAAGTATAAAGTTGGTTGGATGAAAGCACATGTATCATGCTTAATTATATGTTTCAATGTGCATGAGAAATTAAGAAAGCAAAAACAATTGTTTACAAGTTGATTTAATTAACTCCCCCTCATTCATTTCATCCCCGTACTTACTAAATTCTCCATCCACAAGTATGTTCTAGTACTAAAAATCCATTAAGTCATAAAGGCTCAGAGCATTTCTCTAACTTTTGGTGGGACCGAACCCTCTTCTTAATGACTTATGGACATCAAGTGTTAGAATTCCCTTCATAAAAGTCATTTCCCTTCATTACCCTAATAAAACCCTTTTTCCTAAGGTTAAACTCCATTTTCTTATGAAAAGTAAAAAAACCCATGTTAAATTCCATTTCACTCAAAATACCCAGAAAAAGTTTTTATCCTAAGTATAAGTGTATGTGAAGAAAATGTGCAAATTGTGACATTATGCTTAGTAGTATTTCCACTCCGCTCATTTAAGTTCATATTAATTTCTAACCTAATAATATAGCTCCTGATATACCTTTTTCCATATATAAATAAATCCCTTATATAATACCCCAACCCTTAGTTTAACTATAAACTATATTAATTTTATCCCATGCCCCTCACAAAACCCTCTTAATTCACCAATTCTTGGTAAAGTTAATATAGTCCCTTCATTATGACTCGTCTGATCACTTAATCCCATGTTTAACGCATAAATAATCACAAACCACCATGGATTAAAGCCCCGACCCCCACCCAAAAACCTTTTCCCATTTCATTCGTGCTATTCTGTCAACCGAATGTCATCCAATCATCAACACCCAAATCCAACTGTTCACAACCATATTGGGTTCACCCGATAACCGACCTTTATCCATATGATAAAGTGGTATTTCCCAGACCCCCATATGCTACATGTCAAGCATTAAGGTATATCAGGTGACCTCGCCAAAATACCACCTACAAAGAGACTGTGCGATGGCTTGGGAAACCACCTACCTGCACAACCCGAAAAACCACCCACTGTTCATTTGTAATTTACTCACCAAAAAGTGACCATTGTTCAATAAAAGGGCCAAGAAGCCCTATTTGACCCTTTTCCGACCAATTTCTGTGTAAAACATCTACAAACATTGCAACACCTGCAAATGCTGAAATCACCAATTGACCTCAATTTTACTCCTGAAGAAGTTGCAGAGACCCCATTGAAGCTCTTAGTCCATACCAGAGCCATTCAACCTTACACAGTTACCAAGAACACCAATTCGAAGTTAATTCATCCAAATTCTAGGTATTTGAAGAGAAATTACCAGACACCCTTTCAATTTGAAAATGTTCAGTCTTTAAAGTGTTTTAATTAAGTAACATTAATTGAAATTACTTTAAAAATAAATTGTGCCTGACTAGAATACCCAAACCCTTCTGAAATATTCCAAATTACCTTCAAACCTCTTATATAAACTTGTATAAAGTCAAACTCAAATATACAAGAACTAAATTATGGTTTCTCCCATTGCCATGGATGTCAAACCAGTCACAACCCCCCATTTGGACCTTGACCACCTTTCCCTAGCGGAAAGGGATTTTCAAATCAAAGACACAAGTGCCTATACACTCCTGCTCAACAGTCATTGTTTGAGTAAGGACATATATCTAAACCATATTGATGAAATTGGCCATTGGGACTCCAATTTTCCCAAATATCAATTTCCACAAGTACATGTCTTTTCTGAGATTGTCCATATGTGTCATGCCTACTACATTCCTAGCGAGAGAGATATAATGTCTCCAGACCAAAAATTCTTGTTCACTATTATAGCTGAGTCAATTAATGAAATGTTGCAAGTCCAACCAGGTCCAAACCAGACCCCACTCTCCATTGGGGATTTGTTAGACTAGTACACCAAACTGAGTCCATCAAGATTGATCCAAATATTCCAAACTTTCATTGTAGAAGAGCAGCACATTCCTACAGATGGCCCTCGATATGTCTCTTCCATTTTCTCTTAAAGGGGCAAGCAAATTGTAACCATGATATCATGTATTCTGGGCTATACCACAAATGAATTCATTGATGAGCTTATCCTAGCCTTCATGTCCATTTTCATCCTAGGAAAGCCTCTTGCTAATTTATACAATTATGCCCAGTTCATAGCTGAAAGGATGCATGAACAATTTCAAGTACTCATCTATACTTTACCACATGCTTTTGTATTATTAGTGAGACAGATTTCCCTTCACGATCCAAAAGTTGGATACTAAAGGCCACCCCAAGTATGTTATATTTTGGACACCACTATTCCATAGGCATTCATCACCATACACCTATACAAACTTCATTAACTCTTTTGTCCATCCAGTCATGACCATGCTGACAAGAAGCCCTCTACCCAGAATAAGCCAAGAAATCAAAAGAGTTCTCCAGTTTTCCAAACAAAGTAAGGTGGGAGATTGGTACCTTTACCAAAATCACATCGAAATAAGAATATATGGTTGCCAGCTTGTCCCATACAAACTACCAAAATACCTCCCCATGAGGTTATTTTCTCTAGATTATTATAGGAAGATAATGAACTCTGATGATACCAATTTTGTCTCAGCTAGGAAAAGGTATCAATTCAAGTTCAATAACCAGTTAGGCCCTTTCATTTTGCAATTTGAGAGAGACAGGAGAGGAAGCAGATCAAATTGTGAAACAAATGAAGTTTAAGAACAATTTTACATGGAGGTATGACACTCAAGGATTTATAACCAAACTAAGACAAAAGGTCAAATTGGGACCTTACATTCATCACCCCATGCTAGAAATAGAGATATATGCCAATCAATCTAAGTGTTTAGAAAACACTCTCATAGACAAGGATAGTACAAAGGTAGATGTTGAAAATACGTTGTTTGATTTAGAGAGATAGCTTGATGAAAGTTCATTTATGTACGCACCAGAGAAAGAAGGAACCATGAGTACCCCTACTATTTCTCAGACTCCTCAGAATGAGGAAAAGAATCCCAAAAAGAACAGAGAGGGAGCCTCCAACTCAGGTATGGACACATCCAATGTAGAGTATGAAGCTAGCCATAGCAAAAGGCCTAGGCTCAATCTTGTTTTAGAACAGGAGGACACAGAAGGCTCAGTAAAAATAGCTAATAATGAGTTAGACATGAGCAAGGACATAACTCCATCTAGAGAAACACAAGAGCCATCTACATCAAAAAATCAAATTTTAGGAAGAAAGCTCAATGTAGAAGTCTCCTCATTTAATAAGCCCATTGATAAAGATAGGGACATTAATGATAGGTTCAAGGATATTAAAATGAGCAATGAGAAACTGAAGGAAGAATCATATGCACAATATTTCAAGCTTACACCCCCTAATCAAAGTAGGTTGATGTCAGATTTTGACATCAAGGAAGGAAAGATGCAAATTCCCTTCATAAAGCAAATTGTACGAAAACGAAGAACATCAACATATTTCAAGAAGATAGACTTTGGGATATTATCAAGGGATATTCATCCCATTGACCAAATTGAATTTCATAAGCATGCTAGAGAAATGTTTTACTCCACCCTTACAAGAAAGGCCATGGTTGCACATCATTTTCAGAATTCATTGAGTAACATTTTAGTCGAGTATTAGTTGGAAAAGGCCTCATCACTGGCCAAAGATACCAGAAACAAGTCTTTGGAAGACCTGATAATTGAATTGGGACATGACCCCAAAGACATGAAGGCTACTGAACAATTAATGAAAAAGAAGAATGATGACATTGGAACACTTAAGAAATAATTGAAGATACCTTAACTGCAGCACCCCCAGACACAGGAAGTCTTGGAAAACCAAACAAGGAATGAAGAGTTGATGGAGTTAATCCTTAAACTAAATGATCAACTGAGGGAGAAAAAAAAAGGAATTGGACAACTTAATCCAATTAAAAAAACTGATTTTGGCACTACCTCGGTAAATTTCATCCCAATAGTTACCACAGTTGTTCCTTCCACATTGGTAGCCTCATTGGCTCCCACAGCTCCAATGGCCACATCACAGTGAGTTTCTACAACATCTACATTAGCAACAGGTACATCAGGTGATGAAGCAGCAAAAATTGGTTAAAGCTATGGAAGAAATGTCCATACAAACCATAGAAATGAATAAGCTCAAATAGAAAGTGACAAGCTTGGAAACTGATTACAAGCTTGCTAAAATCATGCACAAAGAAGAAGTGTAAAAGGCTGCGAGGATGAGTGAAATATTGAAAGCCTTGGAAAAGGACTTAACACTGAAAGAACCCCTTGGGTAGGCTAAGGAACAACTATGAGCCAATATCATTGACTCTGTCAATGATATTGCACCATCTATTCAGGTGATTTTTGAGCAAATAGATTTGATAAAACTGGCAACAGAGGCCATCCAGAAAGTAAAAATAGAACTAAGACAAATGCTAGAAGAGGCTACTAGAATTATCCAATTCCTTAACACCAGGAATAAGTATGAGCTGTAGGAATTGGAAATAGAGGACAGAACAGAGAAAAGTTTGGAGCTCAAAAGGGTCCTCTCCAAGAGGAACTTGATGCAAAACTTGAAGGATAAATTTCAAAATATACAATTATCTGTTGATAGATTTATGGCTAAGTTCCATATTTTGATAGAAAAGGGATTGCCCAATCCCTTAGTAATAAATGATAAGGTGATGACATGGGAGGATTACAACAAGAAAATCAGAGAGGTAGTAAGAGATCAGGTAAATGCGTTATCAATGAAGGCATTGTCGACAGGCAAAGTACTCTACCAAACTTTTGAAAACTTGTTTTACCTCTAGCATGAGATAAAACACTTATCAATAAGCCTACTTTTTCCAAATACACATAGGCAGATGAAACATATAGAAAGACGCTGGAAATCCAACTACCTGATGCTAAAACATGGGAGAAATCCATTGATTTATTATAGTAAAATGGAGTAAAAAGGTTAATGTACAGTAAAAATAAATAGGCATGGTAAAAGAATGTTGACAGATCATCATACTCAAATTGTATTAGAGTCAAAGTGTATCAGATGAAAGGCTAAATTAAATGAAGCATCCAACATGAAAATCAAACAACAAAGTAGATTAAAGGGCAAAATATCAAATCCAGCAGAACCAAAATAAAAGGGACAACATGAAATAGTTCAATAGCTATCTCTATCTTCTTGCAAGAAGATATTTTTCTTTCCTAGATTAAATATCAAATTAGTTTGAGATACTTTGTAATAAACTTTTATATAAATATTTCACAATTCAAAGTATGTAGGGTGGATTCTATTAGACATTTCTATAGAATTTTTTTATCAGAATACCCACAAGGTTATTGTATCATTTGTTGAACCAGCAAGCTGGATTGATAATAGAGATCAGACATTTCCAAGGATTCATGTGTTGAGCAAATTTCAGACAAGTATTTTCATGTGTTATTTTTATTTTTCTCAAAGTTATTCATAATCTTTAATGTGTTTCTCAATCTAAATGTTATAACTCAAATAATACTTCAGAACTTGTTTAATTACACTTTGTCTTAACAGTTATGCATTTAAATGTTTTCTTCTGATATCTAAATTAAAGAATTCTTAATTGCTCTTTAGTTTAGATTGATTTCTTGAATATCCAGGTTAAATGATTCTTAATTGCCCTTTGACCTTGATTATCTCTTCATTCATCATTCATTATCCGGGTCTAAGAACCCTTACCTACTCTCTCACCCCGAGTGAAACCCTTTCACCCCTCTGTCTCAAAGATATGAAAAACACTCTGCTATTTTGCCCTTGGAATGTTCCTTTTAGTGAGTTAATCCAGTTTTTCTCTCTTATTGTTTGAATCCTTAGCCCAATAGTCTAAAGACATGATTTTATCCATCTGTCTAAGAAGATCCCACCACCCAATCTCAAATACAAATCAAAAACCCCTTGAACAATCATAACTAGCCTAAAAACATCTTAACTAAAACAAAGTTAAAATTTAAAGAGAAAGCCCTCTCTGAGCACCAGGAAGGCTAGGTCCTGATCTCCAAAGGTGGTTTGTCATTACCTTTGGTTTTGATTTCTTTTTACCTCAAATTAATTATCAGAGTAATAACAATGTCCTCCTACAACCCCTCCATGACCTTCAGTGAGAATGCTATTTCTCTCAAAATAAGGCAAATATCTTCACAATATTTCATCTCCACCCATCTTATACAGATTTCCCACAATCACTGAAAATTCTACCGCACACAACACATATTCCTTCTTCTGTTGACTTGTGTACCCTTCTGGTGCCATTCGCATAGTCAATAATTGAATGATATAGGCAAAGTGATTATCCTCTACGCGCACTATGAAAAGATGCAGATCTGGCAACCCTTCCTCCAAATGATTGGGCTCCTCTCCTATTTTGATCCGCGACAGATGGTCAGGTCCTACATTCAACCTTCTTGGCTTCACAGTTACTTCAAATTCATACTCCTGGAATAGCATCAACCATCTGTAGATCTTCCACCCCGAAGAAAGGCTTATTGACCAGGTATTTTAAGGTAGAATAATCTGTGTACATCTTGTAATTCCCTCCTAATGGATAGTGCTTGAATTTCTATAGCACATACATCATGGCCAATCCTACGCGCTCAATCATTGAGTAATTCTTCTTGACCTTCAATAATTTCCTACTTACGAAGGTGATAAGGTGGTCCATTTCTCTTTCATCGGCTTGCGCTAACACTGTACCTAACAGAATGCAAGAGGCATCAACGTGTACATGAAATTCCTTCTTCCAATTCGGGAATACCAATATTGGTGCAGTGAACATATTTTCTTTTAAAACATCTAAGCTACTATGAAATTCCTCATCCCAACAAAATGTTGCACCCTTCTTCAGTCGTTTCTCCATAGGCGCGGTAATATAAGCATATGCTTTGATAAATTTCTTGTAATATATCATATGTCCCAACGTTGCGAACACCTTCTCTACATTCCTCGAGGCCTCCATATTCACTATCATCGCAATCTTAGCAAGGTCCACATTTAGCCCTTGCTTGCATACCACGTGACCTAGCAAGATTCCAAAGGGAACATAATAGATGCATTTCTTCAAATTCACTGTGATTTGGTATCTGTGACATGTATCCAAGATCAGGTGCAGACTTTACACATGGCGCTTTACTAATCTGAACATTGTCCAGTCATCAAAGTATACTTCCAAGAACTTATGAATGAACTCCTTGAATGTTGAGATGACTACGCAAAAAATATCGCAGGCGCATTCTTGAGTCTGAATGACATCACAGTGCATCGAAAACATCCCCATTTTGTTGCGAAGGTCATTTTGATCCTATCCTCAAGCGCAATCTTAATCTCGTGATGTCCAAAGAACCAATCCATGAACAAGTAAGCCTCCTTTCCTCCAACATTCTATAATACTTCATCAATAAATGACATCGAGAATGGACCATGGACATAGGCATCCTTAAGCTTTCCTAGATCTACGCAAATCCTTATATCACCCTTTTGATTCTTCTCCTGAACCACCATTGGGCTCACACAATTAGATTCTTCAACCAGTTCCAGGATTCCTGCTTCTAGCATCTTATCCAACTCTAAGCGAAACATTTCCTTATATCTGGGATTAAGGCCATACGGTCTTTGCTTAACAGGCTTCCCATCTACCTTCATAGTGATTTTCATAACGCCTAAGTCTCCTACTATGCCCTTCAAATCAAAAAACTTGGTAGGGAAGAAGTCTTGATATTCATGGAGTAGCTCATTAACATTATCCACAGTGGCCTCATCCCAATAATCTCCAATCTTTACAAACTTTGGTTCCACTTTAGTACCAATGTTTACTTGCTTTGTCTTCAGTGATGCATTGATTTCTGGGTTGTCTATTTGCGGGAGCTCGACTTCGTGATTCCCTTCTACCTCTGGAATGTTAATATTCATCAGATCTTCATCCTCCCCTTCATCTGTCACATTATAACATTCCAACGCATGGCACAACTGGGTGCTCCAATCTTGTTGGAACCCACTCCAAATTTTCTTCTGATGTTTTCAAGATAAGTGCCTTAATATCCTATATGGCTTCATTTATGCTCACAAAACCATCTTCAAAACTGAAGCTCAATAAGAATCCTTCCCTCAAGACATCCCACTCCATGATGCCATGACGAAGCTCCGTCTCCAAATACTAGTTCATGGGAATTGTGTCCAAAGTATAGAAAAATAAATGTACCCACTCTGACTATGGCTCCGTTCCATAAGCTTTAGTCAACATTACTAGGTGATTGCATGGATCATCCCTCCCATCATATTTCTCAATCAATCGAGTGTTAGGACAACCAAACCACAACCTCATCATCCTTTTGTACTCTTGCCATCCATTAAAGCTATACTTGTGCCTACCCCACCATTGTGCACGTGTTGTGCGCAGTGCCAAATATAATGCTTGGAAGTAGAGATGCTCAGGGACTTCACATTAAAATTCATCCAAAATCTTATCCACGTTAGTTAACCATCATAATAAGGTAAGTTCGTTACTTCCGATAAAACATAGCACATCAATTTAGTCATCAAGTTGCAATGTAGTGTAGATACTTCATGCAAATGATTATGTTAGTGCTCCAACTCTTCATTTGAATTAGAGTTACAGGAACTCTCTCGATCCCATGCAATCCTACCATCTATCGTTGGGTTGATCTAGTCTTGTTTGTGTGATATTATTTTGTAGATTTGATCTAGTTCATCCTCACTTTCTTAATGATTGTGGACAGGTTCAGTGTAGCACGCCACTTCTACATGTCTAACAACACTACAACTTGAATTGATTTCCTTTCAAATGACATTGTTCTCTTTCTCAGGTTGATCACCCAATTCATGTCAATGATCTAGTTAATTCCTAGGATCACAGGGTATGGATTGTCATGAACAGTCTCTATTACTTCAAAATCAGCCATTGCGCTCGCACCTTCTATGTAAATTGTTACTCCCTATAGCTGTACCATAGGAATGATCTTCTTTTGGTTTTCCATTCTGAGCTGGATCGAAGACCACTATAGTGTAGGTCTCCCCATTCATTCTCATGTATGTTTTGGCAAAACATTCGCATCGAACCCCAGATCCAAGATGACCTAGTCCAGCTCATAATCTCCTATTTGTGCAGTGAACCTCATCTCGCGCCCCATTCTTGCCTTATGTTTGCCAATTTTTTTTACTATGCGGTGTCCAGCAAGGACATTCTCTTTGCTGGTGCATTTGTTTATTAACTCCTATAGGCATTTCACAGCTTTGTTGTCACGCAACAGTTTCATGCAGGTCTCCAAGAATGTGGTAAGAACAGAGGGATCAACCTCTACAGGCGCACTAGTGTCTTGCATCTTGTCCTAACTTCTTGAGGTGGATCTCTCAGTGAAGAATTTTATGGCCTCCATAAATGTCTCCTTTATGCACTCTAGATCAAAACCAACTTATTTTTCTAGGGCCTTGCAGACCCATCAATCCTCTTCAGGTTGTTTTCCTTTATCATCGCCAGTTGTTATTCCACTTCTCAACACTATATTCATGTTCTGATATTCCTCATGGGGCTTAGACATCATCATATATAAGTTCTAAATAGGTTGTTGAGGTTGTGTCTTCTTCTCCAGCATCTTAGCTATTAGCACTAAGCATTCTTCTATAGTGTGATCAAATTAGTTGCAGTATTGACATGATGGGTGTGTCTAATTTTGACTCTCTAGTGCATAGTGCCTTAGTGTTCCAAAGTTGTAATAGATAACCTATCCCCAACCTCTACTACGCCCTCCTCCACCTCGGCCTCATCCTCATCCCTGATAACATCTGGGCACTCCTCTGACACCCTACTCTAGAGGCCGAGTTTCTTCTTGCATCGAGTATGTAGGTATTTTTTCCATCATCAGCTCATTTTTGTGATAGTGGTGCTCATCGTGGCCTATTGATTTAGAGAAGTTATAAAACAACTGTTGCAGTGTCTATACAAAATTTCATAGAAAAGGATAGTTACATGTCACATGTTGTCCAACAACCTGACAAATAACACACCATAGTGTATCCCCCACGCTCGTTCCTACTATAGTTTTTGGCCTTAGGGTGACTGGTCCCCCTCTTGTGATATAGTTTGCGAATAGAGGATAGTGGTCTGTATCATACCCCTGGTTATTACACTTTAGATACTAGACTTCGCGCACACCTCGGGTTTAGTCTCCTTATCTTTCTTCAAGCTCTGCAATTCCAAGCATAGGATCTATAATTGAGAGTGAATATGCTGTACCCCAAAGGTTGCATCATGAATGAGAATTGCTTGCAACCTCATTGTGATTTTGAGGGCTTTTGCTTGAGTTCCTATTTTCTGTTGTGACAGGGAAATCTTTGGGTGGGGTAGAAGCGAAGCTATAAACCACTCGCGATGCTGACCATCTATGAGCTACATGTTAGCTTTTCAAATTACACATTTCAACCTTTGATCTAATTTCCAAGGCATCTCATCAACCCTCACCATGATTTCATTAAATCCAACTATTAACTGTGAGTTATAATTAGGCTTACTAAACTCCTTATTTAAAGCAGACTTAGTATCTCCTAGTGATGCCATAGGATTATCAGAATAATACTTAATATGACATGTCAACACGTGATCCTGAAAAACAATGACCAATTGTGCCTTCTTTTAATTGGCATCAGTAATTTGGTGCGTTGTCCACACAGCATTCACAACAAACGAGAACTGCTTTGTGTCTTCACTCCGTATGCCCTTGAAAATTGGCAACTTCATTGTTTTCGACATGTTGAATGGCGGTGGTGGTGGAGGAGGTGTGGGCAAAGGTGTATGTGGTGGAGGTGGAGGTGGAGGTGGAGTGGATGGATGACGTGTCCATGGAAAACCCTATCTTATCAACTAGACAACACTACATGGTGAGGCCTGTACCACTCTCTCATCATCACTCGAAGGGGGTCCAATAAATGGGCTATATCCTGGACCTAGTCTTTCTCGATCTCTAAAGAGTTTTCCACTTCACATAGCTCCAAACATCAAGGAAATGGCATAATCCTTTTTTCACATAACATAATTTTAATCCAAGTATTCAAAGATATTATATACTTACAGAGTCCCTTGAAAAGTCTATGCTCTACTTCATTGTAGTTGAATGAGGTATCAATTGTCAATTCTATAATAAATCATCCTATAATTCGATTGAGACAATATGGACAACCTGTGCAATCTCACTTTCATAGGCTTCTAATCGCCACACTAATACAAGAGTCCACACTATGGGATTATCAAGCTTCCACCCTCCTTGGTTGGCTATCAATTTTGCTAACCACTCATACAATTCGATCGAGAAGGTTCAAAATAATTTATTTATTTTTTATCTCCATATATATTTTCTTGTGCTACAAATTTGTTAATTTTTCTATCCATCCACTTTTCAATTCCTTTCTTTGTCAGGTTCCAGTGATGTGACATCACACATCTACTTCAAGTAGATCTTGGTCCTAACAATGAAACCATTTTTTGGCTTTGGGTGTCCTGATCCAAGTTCAGAGTTAGTTGCACCAACCAACAAATCCCTACACTACTAGCCCTGTCAGCAACAAACTATGTAGTGTAGGCTGTAGTCTCACCCGAAGTAGTATGGGGGCTTGCGAGAACCAATTTCCTGCATCAAGAGACGAATATGATGTCTTTTAGTGCCTCGAATCTACCTTTTCACAAATCGATAAGCCCTTAGGGATCGGTACTGCAACTTCACTAAAACAATCTTCAGACCTTCACAAAGGTTTATGATCAGCTTTTGTATACTTTTATCTATTTATTTATCCACTTATGTGCATCAAAGAATAATTCTAGATTAGGACTCACATAGATAAGCTTGTGTTATTAATAAACCTTAGATAATTCATGAGAGTCTTTGTGGAAATATGTAAACATTCTTGTGTACATTATCTATCAATTATCCAATAGAATCACTCATTATTCAATTAATATTTCATAAACACATTTTTCATCCATCACGTACATCGTAAACAAATGTAAATGGAAACAACAGATATACACAACATTTCTTCGGTAATATTCTTTATTGATCTTAAATTTGACTTTATAGACTCAAAACTACCCTACCCACTCAGTTGCGGGGGTCACGCACTTAGGTGCAAACTCTATCTAGGCCTTTGCGCACTCATCTGCAGATCCTTTCTCCCCTATCTAGCCCTCTTATCTACATTAAGGCTTCTCTTCTATTGCCCCATTCCATCCATTAGTTGTTCCTCATGCCTTAGACTCTCTATGACACACCTACTTAAACAATCCCATGGTTTGCAGACCATGGGTGGGTCTCAAAGCCAACTCAAAATTTACGTAAACAAGAGGCTAAAACCCCTTTGACTCCTAACCATCTATGCATTCCATATCCAAAAATAATGAAGACTTTACATTAGTTACAAAATATAAATCAAAACTTGGGTTATTTTAACCCAAAAACTGACCCAGGGGACCCCATCCCAACAGGCCACCAGCACAAAGATTGTGACTCACCCTCAAGACACTCAACTAGAGTTGCGGTCTTGTTGTGAAGATCCCCCAACTCCACCTAAACTATGACAACTTCAATAGCTCTCTAAGTGGCTACCTCCTTGACCTCTTTAACTAGCTTATCTATAGTTGGTCCTTCTGCGGCCAGCCTCATTGCCTGCTGCGTCTGATGGAAGCTCATTAGGTTTTCCCAAAATATTGTTTGTGACCTATTAATTCTCCTCTAACCAAGGTTATAGCCTAGCCTTAAGCAAGGCCTCCCTCTTCTATGTCACCTCTACATGCGTGAGTAGCTGCTTCCGCTCCTGCAATTTGGCTAAGCATTGCGCTAGTGTAATAGAGCATGTTGTTGTCTTGACTTTGTCCTACTACCTTTGCAGCTCCCTAACCTCTGTATTCAGTGTCTACAAGTTTGGGTCTTCCTATAGAGTTGTTACCAACTCCATTTCTTTCTCAAATAATGTCGAACAATCAATGACTTTAGCATCTAGGGTGGCCATTCCTTCTCTGATGGCGCCTTCGCGCTACTCTGAGATCTCAGGCAATGACATTGGCTACAACTTTAGCTTCAACTCAATTATTTTAATATTGAGTTCAAATTGAACTTTGCCAAACTTTTCCTTTGCTTCGCACACCCTAGCAGCGAATTTTCTAATCTTTGCCTCTGGTCGTGCGTCCTCAGGAATATGAAGCTCAGGCATTATCCTGCATGCCTCCACGATTGCTAACTCCAGTCATGAACTGTGCGCTTGGAGTGCCTCCTTCTCTTGTAGAACCTCCATCGTTTTGGTGAACAATTGTTTATTATTAACTTTAATTTCACTAACAACATTGAGTGCTTGTTGTTCCGTGATACGAAGCTCTTCCACGACTCCCTATATTAACGCATGTATTGATGCTAGTTTCATCATCGCAAAGTTCATGCCCATATTTGAGACTGTGTTAAGGAGGGTGCACTTCTCCTCAGTGTCAGCATGGCCTGAACCTGCAGGCAAGGGGAAGACTCGCACATCTTGTGACCATGGAATCATCTCCATGCCTATACTTTGACCTCGTGCCAAACGACCCTTTGCACTAGTCACTTTACCCACATCCACTTTGATCTTAGTTTCTTGGACCTGCAACTCTAGGAGATCCTTCTGAACTCCTCCCAATGCTTGCAAGTATTGTTTGTATAGCTGCAACAATGCTTCTATGGCGACGTCCCTGACTTTATCACCGATCTCATCTAGATCACTTTCTATGAGCACCATGGGATCCACTCTGTTTTCTAATCCTTCTTCTTCTTCCGCTATCCCCCTTGCTGCTCTAGCTCTCGTCTTTTCAAAATGAAGGGCATCGCTACCCTTCCTTGCCTTTGCCACCTTGTCCTATTTTTGTTTCAGTTTCCAACAAAGGTGACTTGTCACCTTTCTAGGTCTTGTGTTGCTCTTGTTGTTTGGTCAATTTAGTGTGATCTAAATTTCTATTTATATTGTCAACCCGGGGTTCGTAAACTGATGAAGTGAGGTGTACTATATGTACTTAGATAACCATTTTCTTAGGTTTTTGTCATTTTAAGCTTTTTAGTTTGTTTTTGGATTTTATTCTTTTCTTAATCTGTGGTGATGAAAGTGAAGTGTGAAGTGTGTGGAGTGTAAATGGTGATGCTTTCTAAACTTGAAAAATGCTCAAAAGAAAGCTTTACAATAACTGAAATGAAACCAATTCTTAAGAGAAAACAAAATGCTTCAAAAAGTGAACTAATGGCAATGGCCCAGTATCCTTGTTGCTGAAAATGAAAAGAAAGCAAAAACTTGAAAAACAACTCAAATTAAAGTAAAGAAGCTAATTCACACTACTTGAGCTTCTTAGATCCTTTGCTCCTTGGCTCAATCTACCTTGGGGAAGTAATCATGAGCATAACAAGCAATATGATATTTAACTGTTCAAGAAAATAAATTGCATAAGGAAACTAATCACAATACTTGAATTCTTCAAATCCTTTACCCCTCAGCTCAATCTACCTTGGGGAAGTAATCATGAACATAACAAGCAATATGATAACTAAATGTAAAAAGAAATTAATCACACTACTTAG
>APFE031726094.1:0-17450 GCA_000404065.3 Pinus taeda | reverse complement strand
GTTTTCATTAGATTACAATAGCATAGAGTTAGACTAAAGTAGCTCAGATATGAACTTTAGATCAGCAACATCCAACTCTACACACACACACCCTTAGATTGGGAAACTGGTCCCATTATCCCCAGTCGGACTCACTATACCAAACGGATAAGGATCAGTCAACCAAGGTCCGGACTAGGTGAGTATCCCCCTTGTTGTCGACTCGATTTTCGAGGCTTCAACACTATCCAACCACTGCTCCTTTAATAGGCGCGGTTTCTTGTGTTTCTGCACTGCGACTTGTTGAATTTTTCTATCCAATCACTTTTCAATTTCTTTCTTCATTAGGTTCTAGTGATGCGACATCACACATCTCCGTCAAGAAGATCCATCTCCCGACAACGGAACCATTTGTTGTCTTAGGGGGTCTTGACCCAGGTTTAGAGTTAGTTGCACAAACCAACAAATCCCTACACTACTAGCCCTTTCAGAAACAACCCATGTAGTGGAGGCTGCAGTCTCAACCAAAGTAGTATGGGGCAATGCAAGAATCAAAGTTTCTACATCCAGAGATGAGTTTGATGTATTTTAGCTCCTCATATCTCCCTTCATATAGATTGACAATCCCTTAGGGCGTAGTATTTCAACTTCACTAAAACAGTCTTCAAACCTTTGTGAAGGTCTACAATCAACTTTTGTAGAACTTTATCAGTTGATTTATCCACTTGTGTGCATCAGGGAACAATTCTAGGTTAGGGCTCATGTAGATAATATTGTGTTATTAATAAACCTTAGATAATTCACCAAATTCTTCATGGAAATACATAAACATGCTTGCATACATTATCTAACCATTATCCAATAGAATTGTGCATTATTAGATTAATATTTCATATACACATTATTCATTTACTACTATTTTAGCTGTTGCATCACTTCCGTGGCGGTGTCCCTAGCTTTATCACCGATCTTGTCTAGATCACTTTATGTGAGAATCATAGGATCCACCTATATTTTCTAAGCTTTCCACTTCTTCCGCCATTCCCCTTGCTACTCTAGATCTCACCTTTTCAATTTTAAGGGGGTGTGCTACCCTTCCTCTCCTCCGCTACCTTGTCCTATTTCTATTTTGGTTTCCGGTGAAGGTGACTTGTCACCTTTCTGGGTCTTGAGCTGCTATTTTTCTTCTTTCTCCCTGGAAGCACATTCCTTCTCAACCCGAGGTTGGGGAAAACCTTGGATGCAATTTAATTTCCATGTGAAGACTTGACTCCATCATGACCTAGTTTAGTGGCTACAACCACCCTCCAAAAATTTTCCTTAGCTTTGTTTTGGAGCCTCCCTACCAACCTTTCATAGCAGCATGTCTTGCCTTGTCAAGTACACAAGCTTCAATTATTTTCTTGCAAAATGATAACCTGTCCATGAGATCTTGTAGCATCCCCCTCATGGGATGTTTCTTCAGAATTGGTCCAGATGCAGGTTGAGTAGCTCCCTTGAGAAATTGCACAATCCTAGAGGGGGACCAACCTTCCCTCCAGAAATTGTGTAATTCTGTCTAGAAACCTGCTGGGCTCCAAAATTGTGCAAATTTTCCAATCAAGCTTCACTGGTAAAATTGTGCAATTCCTCCAAGCAGGACTCCTCAACCCAGAATTTGCACAATCATGGGAAGTAGTCTACTAATCTACCTAGAATTTGTAGAAATATTTTGGGAAACTAGCCCAGCTCCCTCCCCAAAATGCACATTTTTTCCACTCAGCTGAGTAGACTATTTCATGTGTAGTTGGGTTGACTAGTTCCACCAGGGAGCAAAAAAACTTGACTTCCATGCATGGGCACATTGGTCTTGGAGCTCTGACATCCCAAAACACATCTAGGAGTCTTGAAAACATCCATCTCAACTATTCAAGGGTAAGTTGGCTTAACTTGTCTTTTGTAGCATTTTTGTTGCCTTTTGTGTTTTCTCTTGTGTGAGTGTTGTTTTCTTGATTTCTGTGAACGCTTGCTGTCATTTACATGCATAATAGCTTGTACTAGCACCGTTTTAGTTTTTGTTAGCATCTCACTGCTCTCACATGTTAGGATATTTCGACACATAGGGAGTAGTTAAGCATAACTTGGTCTAGTGTAGAGTTAGGTAATGTAAGTTTCTTTACCATGTACTTTTGTAACTTACAATCCGACGGTCACAATATGTAGTGATCCGACGATTCATTCTCTCCTTGGTATTACTGACACTTGATCCGTGACTTAACACCCGATTGGTCCATGATCTCTATTTAAAGAGCATGGAGGGTCATTTGTAGGGTAACCATTCATGAGAGAAGCTTATGTAAGTTTTCATTCTTTTATTAATAAATTGCCTAAAGTGGCCGTGTTGGCTCAAGCTGTGGACTGTTTCCCTCTTTGAGGGTTTTCACCACATCAATAATACTGGTGTATTGATATGGGATCTATTTGTGAGCGGTGTCCTTTGGTGTTCTATATGAGGAACTTACCCTATAAATTCCTACATTGTATCAAATCTATTTGAGGACCACATCCATTGGTGATCCAAATTTGAAGCCGGTAGAACTGCATTTGACTGTCGTTTCCTAGATCTATTGTTTCTAACTACTTTCAGGCCGAGAGGATTACTCTATTGTGTTAGGAGAATTTGTTCCAATGAGGAACCCCTTTCAATTCATGCAAAAAGGTTTCTAGTAGCCCTAGCTACGTCAGTTTTAAGATCTAGAGGAATACAATGTTTATTTGCATTTTCTAGTTATTTTCTCTTTGTATATTTCGGTTTATTTAGCTCTTTGATTTTTTTATTGCTGGATCTATACCTTTCATTTCTGCATATGCTCTTTGCCCCATGACTCTGTGCAATCTGGGAAAAATTAGAAACAGAAATGAAGGATTTTTCTCATGTGTATCCTCTTTTCTGCCGCGCCTTAGTGTGATCTTGGAAAATCAGAAACATTGAGGAAAATAGTTAGTTTCCGGCTAAAGCTAACTTCAAGCCATAAGGTTTTTTTTTTTTTGTGTGTCCATGTTGGGTTTTGCATTTTTTGTTTTGTAGGTAAACAAATGGCTTTTTCAAGTAAGAATGCACCCGAAAGCTTTAGTGACTAAATAATAATAATAATAATAATTCCTTCCTCTTTTCCAAAAATTACTAACCTTTTAATCTAGCTCACTTGATCCAAAGCTACTTTATGAGAATAGAGGACTTGAGTTCAAGTATTTCTTGGTCCAAAGCTACTTTATTAGATTAAGATTGGAAACGGGGTAGATTTTTTTTTAATATAACATTATCATTCATTTTCTCACATTCTGCACTTTGTCAACATCTTCAACAACGTTTCTTCAAAAAGCCATAACTTATGTTGGAAATAATACTGAGAGGGGGCATGGGTGAATCAGTATTATCAAAGCAATATAAATTTTTCATTTCCATATTAAGATTCATATATGCTACTTCAGTTAAGGCAAACCGCGTGTATACGCAATTGTGTGTAATGCAACAAGCGTATATCCAGTAAACTTATGATTCAGTTAGTTGATCCACAATGAGTGCATCAAAACATTATTAACCATATGAACAATAAATAGGAGCAATAAAACATAGTAGATCATCACACATATGCAACACACATGAACACTGAGATGTAAGGTGGAAACCCAATGTGGGTGAAAACCACCTGCTGCAATTTGTCTCTATCTTCCTTTAATAAGAAACTTCTTTTTACAATTTTTCTGTACTGGAGCAGTCTTATACCAGTACGCAGGCTTCTACCTGCAGAAGGCTACAACCTTCTCTCATTTTCTAGTTTCTACTGGAAGGGAGCTACAACCCCCTTAGCTCTTGTACTAGCTAATCCATTTACTAGTACGTAGGTGTCCGCCTACTGAAGGCTCCAACCTTCACTCGTTTTCCAGCTGCTACTGGAAAGGAGCTCCAACCCCCTGGCTCTTGTACTAGCCAATATTTTTACCAGTACGTAGGCGCCGACCTACTAAAGGCTACAATATTCTTTCTTCCTCTAGGGACCACGTTTCATAAATTTTTATACTGGATACTCTTGAAACACAACACCATAATCTGAAGGCCACGTTTCATCGAATTTTCATACTAGTCCCATCAACAATATTGAAGCACAAAATTAATCATCACTGCAATATATCCATCAACTACACCTGCATCATCAATCTCTAAATCACCCAATACTAAAACACTGAAACCCTATCAACAACATAGTCACCAAAACACATAACAGACAACAGAACTATGCAATAATAACCAGATCCAACTGCAACTTCAAATATCATATCTCATAATGTATACGCTACTATGATGAACCAAATTGGCATACATATGCGATTTTACCAAAGCCAACCTACGTAGAGATCTGCAAATATCTACTCATAACTTTGTAGCTGTTCCAGACATCCGTCATACCCAGATCATAACATTCATACAATAAAACATGTGTCAATAATTTAGATCTAGTCTATGCATGATCAAACCACATAATGATAGTACATTCCAAGCCTTATGATCCCAATCCATCGTCCATCATCAACCACATAGATGCATCCTTGATTCAGATCAAGCTAAGCATCACAAACCCATAACCAACATACTAGATCTCACACTTCATCAAATATTCAATCCTTGCACACTTGCACACCCCTTGGCCTAATGATCTTCTCCTTATATAGGTTTAGGCCTTTCTCAATTCCATGGTCCAAAACCATGTAGAACCAATACCTTGGACCCAATACCCAAATACGATGGACCAAATACCATGGACCAAAACTTAGTTTTCCAACATGTACACGCCTTTCCTTCTATGAACCTGCATGTGTGCATATACGTGTCTTTTGTTCTACTCATCCGCATCTATACGCACTTTCATCAAGGTTAACCTGCGTATACCTCTCTCTTGACCTGTTTTACTATGATCTGTCATCTGATTGAGTTGCCACTTGTATCATACCTCTGAGTGAGTTGCAATCAAGGACAACACCTGTATCATAATGCCAACAATCTCCCCCTTTGGACTTGATAGCAACTACCACACCAAGTCACTCTCCCCCTTTGACATCAAGGGCAAAGGGTAGACCAAGATATTCTCTTCTTTGATATACATTCTGCTGTCCATGCTCCCCCTGAGTACATGCTGAAGTTTCTGATTGAGCGTTCCCTTTGTACATGCCAAGATGTACCAATCCTTCCATGCTTCCCCTGAGCACATGCAAGGTCTACAAAAGCATAACATGACTCTATACATGCATTGCCAATGACCTTAAAGACTCATACATACATCAATCTCCCAACCCAGTGGGGATACACCATTTTTGACTCAAACACAAGAACCATTACATCATCCATCCCATGCATAGTGGGGTAACAAGATACATCATAGGACTCACAAAGACTAAGGACTTAAACAAGACCATGACAGCTATCAACAACTGTCATACACTATATGATCTACACTATAAACATCTTAACCTGCCATAGATTCTCTTTGTCAATAAACAATCAGTAGTAAGATATGTCAATAAGCATCATCACCAAGGACTTCTAACCATAATGCCAACAGTGCATTATTTGAAGTATATGCTCCCCCTGAACCTGTGTCATGCCATCATCAAATAGTGACTGAACCATATCAGACTTCTGTACTTCTACCTTTCTTCAGAACATCATATACACGACTATGCAGCATCTAACTCGCGTATATACGTGACTTGTCTTCATGAAACCTGCGTATGAGTTTTAGAACACTGATGTTCCACACTTTCAGCTTCCTCTGAGTCTGTCATGTCTATGTGATCCAGGTGGATGTTGGTGGCCACCCACCTATCCCATTTGGACCACCACAACTGTCTCTTTCAGTGTTTTCAGTTTCCTAAATTGTAGCACAGTTTACTATTTTTAGCAGTTTTTTCGGGTCCTGAACTTCCGGAGCCGTTTTGAGGCCCTAAACGACGTTTTTTGGGAAATCTGGGGGCAACATGGGTCCATGGACCGATGTTGCCCTTCCCAAAGTGGTAGTTCTCGGATAGATCTTTCTAACGAGCTATCATACGCGTCAAACGGAGATCGTATGCCAAAGTTACGACCCCGGGAAATTGATGTACCAATTTACCCAAAACGGGGCCCACAATTTGGCGTTTCATCTTCTAAGGGTCGGTTTTGGAATGTGAAGGGTTTTCCATTGTTTCTCAATAATAAATAGGCCTTCGAGCCTCATTGTAACACAAGTTCGGAACAGTTCAGAGACATGTAGCCGCACATCTCTTCTCAGAGATAAGCTACCATCGTCCTAGCTGGTTTATTTCCAATTCTGGTTGTAAGCATATTTCGGTATTTTCCATTAATGAAATGAAGTGTTATTTCCGCTGCATCTCTTTATTTATGGTTATCGCATCTCTGTATTGATGGTTATCTCTGTAATCTATTGCGTTCCTATTTAAATCCGGATCAAGGACTTGGTAGGGCTATCAAGCAGGCCAAAAATATGGGAAAACTCAAGGGTCTTCATGTATCGGAGAATGGACAGTCTCTGACGCAGCAATAATTTGTAGATGACACCATGTTACAAGGTATTCCCACAGTCAAAGAAGTGGCTGCCTACAAACAAATTCTCAATGCTTTTACAAAGGCTTCAGGGATGGAAGTTAATCTCAACAAATCAAAAATATTCTTCTTTAATACTAACATTGTTATTCAAAGGAATATCTCAAGAATCCTGGGCTTCCAAAGGGACTCCCTCCCCTCAAAATATTTGGGAGTTCCTCTCACGGACAAGGCTATGCTTAAAAGTATTTGGGATCCTATGATAATCAAGTTTTAGGATAAAGTTAAAAAATGGACCTTCAGAGCCTTGAACTTGGCGGGAAGACTAGTTCTGACTAAGGCATTTCTTCAATCCATCTCAATTTTCAAGTTATCATACCTTCCAGCTCCCAAAGGAGTCTTAGAAAAAATCAGAAACATTCATAGAGATTTTCTATGGGGTAAGGAGGAAACAAGGAAGAAATGGGCCCTGGTTTCCTGGGAGGAAATCTGTAAACCCAAAATCCATGGGAGTCTAGGCTTAGATGATCTGGAAATTCTAAATAAAGTTCTAGGAGCCAAGCTTTGGTGGCGATGGGTGCAAGATCCAAGAGCCCTTTGGGCAAAGGTCTGGAAAGAAAAATATGCCAGCTCTTGGCACACTACTAATATTAGCAGAATGTCGGGAGATTTAAGGGGCTCGCGTATCTTGAACAGGGCTTGGGAGAATTAGAAATATAGTGCAACAACACAGTTTCTGGGAAATCAGAGATGGGGAGCATGCACTATTTTCAAAGGACAAACGAAAACAAGAACTGCTGCTATTAAAGGAGGACTTCATAAGCCTCAAACAGGAAACAAATTCCCAGGGATTGCACAAGGTTAAAGTTTTCTGGATCTTCCCTTAGGGATAGGACAAGTGGAGAAACTGGCGCAACATTGGTTATAGAAATAACAACCTAATTACAACAAAAGCAGAAGAATTGAGAGGCATTTTAAAATAGAGGATGATCTTGGTCACAGAGGGGAAGGATCAACTGAGATTGGGTAATAACAGTAAAGGCACCTTCAATCTCAAGGAAGCAAATTATATTCTCCCGGGGATGGAATCCTGCGTTCTAGAAAAATCTTGGAGGCAACTCTGGTCTCATCAAGGATGGATGAAAATCAAGCTCTTTATGTGATGGTGCATCATAAGAAAATTTTGACTTGGGATAATATTAGGAAAAGGGGCATCTTGGGGCCTTCTAAATGTCAGCTTTGTGAAGAGCAAGAGGAGACTATGGAGCACATCCTCAACGGCTGCGCCTACACCAACTCATTGTGGAATTCCTTGTATAACATATTCCTACAATCAGACAGGGACACAGAGAGTCACTAACACGCTAAATAATTGGAGGAGGAGCTTTTTGGAATATGAGGCAATTAATTGGGCATGGGCCTTCACACCAGGATTTGTTATCTAGAATAAGTGGAGAGAACGAAATAAGAGAATCTTCAAGGAGGAAAAAGCAAACCGTCAAAAGCTTTATGATTTGATTCTAAACTAGATTAGAGAAACTGTCAGCACCTCAGTGTGTTGTAGCCGAGAGACTCCTCCCTCAACAATGGAGTTGAGAACTCTCAGATTGTTGGGATTGCACAAGATCATTCCGCAAGGGCTGGGCAAAAAGGTAACAACTATGAATACATAGAAAGATTGCTGGCAACCTCCTCCAAAAAACTACCGAAAACTCAACATTGATGGAGCCTCCAAAGGTAATCCAGGAGTCGTTGGGTTTGGAGGAGTTTTAAGGAATGAAGAGGGAATAATCTTATTAATCTTCCACAACCATTTGGGCAAAGCAACCAATAACACGGCGGAACAGATGGCAATGGAGCAGGGCCTATAAATTCTGATTATAAATTGTAATTCAAATGTAATTATTGAGGCAGACTCCCAAATCACGATCAGCTCTGTTAAAAGAATAAGTTGTGGATCCAAACCGGAGAAAGTCTCAAAGCATTGGAGACTAATCTAGGTTTATCAAAGGATTCAAGCTCACCTTTAAGATTTAGGGTCAGCTAGTTTCAATCATGTTCGCAGAACTGCTAACAAGCTCGTGGACATACTAGCCAACCAAGGGTTGAACAATGAAGATTGTACGATGGTGAAGAAGTGGCCAGATCTACCCCAAAATCATTTAAAGTTTATTTGCTATAACCAAGAGGCAGAGGAAATTCAGGTGGCCTGTAGTTGTGGGAGGGTTTCTAGCAGAGGTGAAGTGTCCCCAGACAATGATTCCTCGACCTCTTGACTTACCCTTTGGGTGTTATTGCTTCGCGGATTGTTTTGAAACAATTCCTTTCGCCTCTCCAGATCATCCTGAGGTGATGGGGATTGCGTTAGATTGGAAGTGGTGGGAGAGCAACTCCTGCAGCTATCGGATCAGTCTTCCATGTCGGCTTTGGGTGGAGAGACTGGCTCGTTTCGTTCTTTTGGGGAAAACTAGTAAAAGTATCGCTCTAGTGGATAATGGCGGATGGATTTTCTCTTCTCCTATAATCCTTCGGGTTTGGCACAAGGTTTACCCAGGCCCAGAAAAAGCCTTGGTCAATAATCGCTAGCAGTGGAGCTGGGGGCTTTAACTTCCTAATTCCTGTAGTCGGGTTAACAGGGAGCAAGTTGAGTGGTTTTCTGGAGTTCACACAACATTACATAAAAAAGTGGTTTTGGAGGATAGTCAGCGACTCCATTTAAAAAGTGACACATGGTGGAGGGATGGATTTGAAAACCACCCCCATCGCACCTTAAAGTTCGGCAAATTATGGCTGAGCGATATCAAGCACATCCGTCCATTTTTACCCAAGCCATCTGACAGTCTGGAGAGGATGAGTAGTTTTGTGGCACGGAAGTGGTTTTTGTGGCCCCTTCAGATAGTAAGTGGTTTTCATTGTTCTGATGCGATCACTTTCAACGAGTTCCACGTGGCGATGGGGATGGGTGAAAAACCGCCCTCATCGTGAGATAACTCCCAGGCTTGTTGGTTGGTGCGATATTACTATCCTCTGTTGGATGGCACGAGGGGTTTCAATGGTGTAGATCATCCGTACAGTTTTGTGGTCCCCGGGGTACGGGCTTGAAGCGAGGTAATAAGTTAGTGGAACGTTTTGTCTTTCCCGAGAGGGCTTTTCCTGGATTGTGTTCTCTAGCGGTGGAGCACCCTCGTCCTGTCGTTCGCTTTGGGTTTTAAGAAACCTCGGCGAATCTCTTTTTTCTTTCTCATGTAGAATGGTTAAGCTGGTTGGTTAGATGTAAGGAAAAGTTTTGCTTTAGTCCTTTTCCTTGGTCTTTAACCTTTGAGGTTGTGTTGTAACTCTATGTATTATATTTCTTGATTAACGAATGGGAAGGTCTCACTCTTGCATTAGCAAAAAAAAAAACATTTATTTTATAATATTATAAAGTATTTAATACATCTTTATTACAAGCAACATTTATTTTATAATACTATAGAGTATTTCATACACATTTTAAGATATTAGTCATCCATATAACATATTAGTCATCCATATAGCATACATACATGGCAATCACATTTTTTAGATGTTGCTTTCATACATGACCCTCTGAGACTGTGCCTTAGGGATCTGCTAGTGGGGAAAGAGCTTTAGGTGACTGTACTTGCCATGCATATAGGTCCCTGAACTTCTCTCTATTGCTGATTCCTGAATACTAGTCCTATTGTGGAATATTCAGGAAATCGGTAAGATCGTTGAAAAAATACTTTAGGTGACTGTACCTGCCATGCATGTGGCGAACTGTTATGGCTCCAAGCCGATTATTATATTTTTCGTACGTGCCTTCCATCACTGCTTCAAATCCGTTGAAGTTTTTATGATGCCATTTTTTTTATTGAAGGTCCGAGATTTTGTTGTTTGCTTGTCAATTAATGTTCGATGCTAATGTCTTACATTTATCTTCTGCTTTCACTTTGCTAAGAAAAACAAAAGACGCATTCCCGATGCGTAGTCCTTAAAGAAAAACAAAAGATGAATTCCCGATGTGTAGTCCTTAAAGCAAACATTGTGGTGATAAAAATTTCAAAAGAATTTGCATGTTTATGTATGTATGTTGTATGGTTTAGACATAAAGGTTGTACTAAATATTTTATAGCATTATAAATATTGTTTGAGGTCCTTTACATGTTGTTAAAGTAATTTACATTTAATAAAATAATATTAAAAATAATAATAACAAAAGATTGATGTCTCTTATTGATAAAATATTTCATTTTCATTTTCATTTTACCTTATAAAAATAAAAACACAATATAATTATTGATTTTAGACTTTTGTGATCCCTATCATTATCTAAAATTTTAGGAATAATCATATCCTTGTTTCACACTTGAGGTTTGTAACCATCTATTGTGGTCCATCCTCAACACAAGGATGAAAAACCAGATGTGAAATTATTAGTTATAGATTTAATTGAATAAAATAAATAATTTTAGTTATAAGAGGAACTTTAGAGATTAGTTAGGTCAAAATAAAAATAATATGAATATATATAATATTAAAAAATAAATTAATTGGGAAGGATATTAAATACTAATATAAAAATAATAGAATAATTATCAATATTAAACATAGATGGTCATTAAAAAAATAAAAAATAAAAAATAAATGAATAAGTAAAAAAAAATTAAATATAAAAAAATAAAAAATAATAGGGTTAATAATAATCAATCAATAAAATTATATATATAAATGAAAAATAAAATGAAGATAAAAGCAAACACAATAAGGAGTGAAAGATATTATAAAAATAAAAGTCAAGAAGAAAGGGCATGAACCCAACTCTTACTTAAGGTCAAGCCATCATCTTTATTGAGATTCCTTGAATGCTTTTCAATTTCAATGGCCTCACATAATTTCCTATGATGAAAGTGATCAATCCTAGCGATGACCTGAGAGTTCTCAATGCACACATGATGCAAAGTTTTTTGTGCATGCTCAACAATAGGTGAGGAACATGAATGCCTCTGCCTAGGTCAGCAGCATGTTCCTCAAAACAAAGATTAATGGAGCAACCTGTTTCCCCAATGTAGGGAATCCCACAAGAGCAAGGGAGTGAATAAACCCCTTTCATGTCTTTAGGGTTAACTCGGTCTTTAACACATCTAAGGGAGCTTCTCATGGTATTAAGGGGGTTAAGGGTAGCAAAGACTTTATTCTTTTCAAGGATGTGAGCAATCTTGTTTATGGTTCCCACGATAAAAGGAAGTTTAACACTATGAATAGGATCATCTATACCTTAAGTTTAACAATATGAATTGGATTATATATACCTTTTTTAACCCTCGGAGCCTTACTCACTCTTTCAAAAGCCTTAAGACATAAGGAAGGGGCCCCTCTAAGACCTATTGTTAATACAATAGGCGGTCCTACTTATTTCCTTACCAAATTTCTTGCCTAGAAACTCGAGCCTTTGGTTGGTCGCACTAATTCCTATGTTAAGAACTTTGCTTCTTTTGTTAATGAGTTTAAAGGTTTGAAGGTTTCCCCTCATGACTTATTGGTGAGCTTCAACGTCATGTCCCTTTTTACAAAAATACCCATCTATGAAGCCATTAGTGTCATAAGTAGGATCACTAATCATGACACTTCCAAGTTAGTTAGCCTTTGCCTTAACTCCATCTTTTTTAGTTTCCAAGGGGAAGTCTATGAGCACACTTGTGGTGTTTCTATGGGATCCCCGCTATCGCCTATCATTTCTAACTTATTCATGGAGGACTTCAAGACCAAAGCTTTGGCCTCTTCTCCTTTTAAACGCAAGCATTGGAAAAGGTTTGTCGATGACGATTGTGTCTTTTGGTCCCATAGGTGCGAGAAGCTAGACCTCTTCCTTCATCATCATAACTCTCAAAGTGAATCCATCAAGTTCACAATGGAGGTTGGGGTTGATGGGTTCCTTCCCTTCCTCCATGTTCTTCTCTATAGGTTGGATGATGGCTCCTTGTAGCACCATGTTTTTCGTAAAAAAATTGACATGGAGAAAGATCATCATGCGAGCTCCCACCACTTTCTGGCTGAGAAGATTGGAGTTCTTAACACTGTAGCCACTGACGGCTTAAGAATTTCAGATGTTACTCATCTAGAGGAGGAAAAATCTCATCTTTTGAGATTTTTGAGAAAGAATGGTTATAGAAATTTTCATGGTCTTAAGTCTTGTCAAAGAGCTAGTAAGGCTCTCAGGGTTAAAAATGGTATGGATGATCTGGTTCATATTGTTAAACTTCCTTTTATCGAGGGAAGCACCAACAAGATTGCTCAGATCCTTAAAAAGCATAAAGTATTGGATACCTTTAACCCCCTTAATACCATTAGAAGCCCCCTTAAATCTATTAAGGACCTAGTTAACCCTAAAGACATGAAAGGGGTTTATTCAATTCCTTGCTCTTGTGGGATTCCCTACATTGGGGAAATGGGTCGCTCCATTAATATTCATATTCATGAACATGATGCTGACCTTGGACATGGATGTTACCATTTTTAATGTGTTTCACTACTTATTGTGTTTGTTTTTTCCTTCATTTTATTTTTCATATATATATATATATATATTAAGGGTCATCTATGTTTAATATTAATCATTATTCTATTATTTTTATATTAGTATTTAATATCCTTCCCAACTAATTTATTTTTTAATATTATTTTGACCTAACTAATGTGTAAGGTTTGTCTTATAACTAAAATTATTTATTTTACTCATCTAAATTTCTAACCGATACTTCTAGCATATGGGGCATCTTTGCTATTTATACCTAGTTCAAATCTCTTTTTTCATCATTTTCCTCACGATGAACCACAATAGATCTTTTGAAATGTATATTCTGAAAATTTAAGATAACAATATAATTAGTTCAAATATTATAATAAAATAAAAATTACATTAATAATAAATTAATAAACATTTTGTTATAATTAATAAAATATTATCAAATGTCCATATTATAAATATAATTTTATTGTCAAATTTATTATCAGAAAACAAACTAATTTAAAATTATTTGGAAAACATAGATCTAATTTATTATATATATTAAGGTTTTTTTTAATATATTTATAACATTATATATATTATAAATAAATCATATTAGGTAAATTGGAGAATGGTATTTTCATTTTATGAAAGTCATTTTAGGAAATAAAATATTAATATTAATTAAAAATATAAATTAATATTTATAAAAAATATTATAACCCATTAATTGTAAACTTTAATTATCTTTACTTAAGTAGTATTTTTAATTATATAGATAGATGTTTATTTTAGAATATGATTCTTAATATAATATAATATTAAAATATTATATTATAGCATAAACTTAATAATTATTTTTTTATTTAAAAAATGTAATTTTTTAATGGAGGCTTATGTGCTTTTCTAGTAAAATGCATTAAATACCCTATAATATTATGTTCGCTCTAGGTTTACACAAGGTTTACACAGACCCTTTTGGTTGACTTCGTCTTTTTTTCCTCCCTAACTTTTGTCTTCTTCTTCATTGTCCTTAGTGTTGCCCTTTTCCTTTGGCTTTGTCTTCTGTGTCTCCATCTCCTTACTGTTGTTTTCTTCTTCCCCTACGCCTCTCACATTCCTGAGATGGGTCTTGTCTTTGCCGACCACAACTTCCTTGAAGGAGGGAGTGGAGCTCCCTCCTCTTCGGGCTGCTATTAGGGACCGCTCCCTCCTCAACAGGTCTGTGTGTTTCAGAGTTCTACTCACTCTTCCGTTTCCACCCTCACTCCTTTCAATCTCTCTCCATTATCACTACCATTTGTATTACTCTCATATTATAAAATAAATGTTGCTTACCTTAAAGCACTACTTTTACGACGATAAAAACTCCAAATTTAAAATTGGGTGATATTTCAAGACTTATTATTTCCCACATAGTCCCATCTTTTATTTTATATGATGTGCCTTTCTTGTAAAACTGTATTAAATACCCTATATTATTATAAAATGAATGTTGCTTGCCCTTAAAGCACCACTTTTTGGGCAATATTTGGGGATCAACAATATGGCAAGTACAATCACCTAAAGCTCTTTTTCCACCTGCAGAGGCCATGTACGTATGTTATATGGATGACCCATGTCTTAAAAATTTATTAAATACCCTATAGTATCATAAATTATTTGTTGTTTGACTTAATGTATTAAATACCCTATAGTATTATAAAATAAATGTTGCATGCCTTAAAGCACTACTTCTTGGGCAATAAAAACTCCAAATTTAAAATTTGGTGATATTTCAAGATTTATTATCATCTTTTATTTTATATGACATATCTTTTGTGTAAATATGTATTAAATATCCTATAATATTATAAAATAAATGTTGCTTTCCCTTAAAGCACCACCTCTTGGGCAATAAAAACTCCAAATTTAAAATTTGGTGATATTTCAAGATTTATTATCGTCTTTATAATATTATCAAATAAATGTTGCTTGCCCTTAAAGCACCACTTCTTGGGCAATAAAAACTCCAAATTTAAAATTTGGTGATTTTTCAAGATTTATTATCATCTTTTATTTTATATGATATGCCTTTTTGGTCAAAATGTTTTAAATATGCTATAATATTATAAAATAAATGTTGCTTGCCCTTAAAGCACCACTTCTTGGGCAATAGAAACTCCAAATTTAAAATTTGGTGATATTTCAAGATTATCTTTTATTTTATATGATGTGCCTTTATGGTAAAACCGTGTTGAATAACCTATAATATTATAAAATAAATGTTGCTTGCCCTCAAAGCACCACTTCTTGTGGAGTAAAAACTACAAATTTAAAATTGGGTGAAATTTCAAGATTTATTATTTCGCCTACGTGACCATCTTTTATTTTATCTGATGTGTCTTTCTAGTAAAATGCATTAAATACCCTATAATATTATGAAATAAATATTCCTTTCCCTTAAAGCACCATTTTTCAGGCATTAAAAACTCCAAATTTTAAATTTGGTGTTATTTCAAGATTTATTATCATCTCTATAATATTATAAAATAAATGTTGCTGGTTCCCTTAAGCTACCACTGTTTGGGCGAATAAAATGCAATTTAAAGATTTGTTGATATTTTCAAGAGTTTAGCTATCTTTTATTTTATATGATGTGCATTCTAAGTAAAATGTTAGAATACCCTATGGAAATAGAAAATAAATATGTTGCTTTCCCTTAAAGCACCAATTTTTCCGCAATAGAAACTCCAAATTTAAAATAGATATTTCAACTTTTATTATTTCCCCTAAGGCACCATCTATTATTTTATATGATGTGCCTCTTTAGTAAATATGTATTAACTATCCTATAATATTATAAAATAAATGTTGCTTGCCCTTAAGCACCACTTCTTGAGCAACAGAAACTCCAAATTTAAAATTTCGTGATATTTCAAGATTTATTATTTGCCCTATGAGACCATCTTTCATTTTATATGATGTGTAAGTGTATTAAATACCATATAATATTACAAAATAAATGTTTCTTGCCGTTAAGGCACCACTTCTTCGACAATAAATACTCCAAATTTAAAATTTGGTGATACTTCAATATTTATTATTTCCCTCGGGACATCTTTTATTTTATATGATCTTTTATTTTATATAATGTGACTTCCTAGCATTCTGCTTAAGTTGTAGATTTTAACTGGCACTAATATCATATTTAATTCCTAACTCTGGTTACTGTAACTATGACCACCGGCCCTATCTGATCTATTTATACTTTCACCGTTTCATGTCATTCCTGCTTCAATTTCTTTTTTGCAAATCTTTTTCGTGCATATCAATGGCGGTTTCCAAGCTCGTAATAGTGTTGAGCATTTGCTTTTTCTCCCTCTTTCTGCATATCAATAGGTAAAAAAAATATGAACAACATCAAGTTACACCAAAAATATTAATCTAATAGCCTGATACTAATCGTAACATTGTTTGATCTGTGTGCTTAGGGCCCAGGAATCTGAGGGACCTCCGCTCTGTGTGCTATTTCGGAATTTCTGGTGGTGGAGGATTGGGAACATTTAAAAATGGGTTTGAAGGGGGTGTTGATATTGCAAAAATTGATGAAGTGGAGGACATTGCAGGGAAGATGCTCGGAAAAATTCTTGTTACCAGAAAGACTAGACTTGGAGGGAAACCGATGAACAAGGGAGCACAACTAAGCTGCCTACCACCTATCCAAGGAACCAGAGCTCAGGGATGATGATACTTGGTTGATATAGTAGGAAAGAGATGCTAATACATACCAACACTATCACAGGCCCTAGATCCAAGAGTTTAATGTAGGTCTGACATGAACAATTTTTATCATAATGATCATACGTAAATATTTATTTATACTTTCACTTGTTTTATCTTAGAACTAGTCTCTCTGCGAAGAGATCAACAACATATTAACGCTTTTTTTGAATAGTTTCTACTCAAGAATCACTTCTGTTTTTTAACAGGTCTGGCCTCACCATATGTATATGCTCAGCGTCTACAAAATGTAATTTTCTTATTAATAAAGGAAATTACTTCTTTTTCCTCTCGAAAAAAAGTGATAACATATTAATATGTATGTTTCATATTGAATTTTTTTTTTGTTATCAACCTTATTTAAGGTGAGTATTATTTTATTTGTTTTAATGTAATGTTGTTTGACAATATCTCTCCCATAGTGGGCTATAGAGATCTTGTGGGCCCCATACAGTTATTTTATGTAAGATAGATATTCAAATATTTTATTTAAAGAAGATATTGAAATATTTTTAAACAGTAAAGAAATTATAAATTTATATTTTTTGTTTTCAATTACTATGGACATTGAAATATTTTAATTATGCTAACACTTTTTTGTTATTAATATTTCTTTTTTAATAT